>CAEGAE010010780.1:0-18453 GCA_903067095.1 Girardinus metallicus
GACAGTCATGTTTTTGGACTGTGGGAGGAAGCCGGAGAACCCGGAGAGAACCCACGCATGCACAGGGAGAACATGCAGACTCCGTGCAGAAAGACCCCGGGCTGGGAATCGAACCCAGAACCTTCTTGCTGCACGGCAACAGCTCTACCAACTGCGCCACTGTGCAGCCCCTCAGGACAGACAGTGACTGAGAAATAATATATCAGTGAATCCAGCTTTAAGCTTTAATGTAACAACTACAACAAAAAAATTCCAGACTTCTGCTGCCACCTAGAGGAGAACCTCTGAATTACAAACCCCTTCTGTCAAGGTACAACATTTATGGCAACTCTCTTTTTAAAAATCAACTGCTGTGAGGACGTCACATGATCAATGCTTAATAATCAAGGATTTGTCTGGAAGTTTTTCTCTTATGAAGAATGAATTTGTTTGAAACATTATCTCAAACTCAGTTGCACTGCTCATCAAGCTAATAATAGCAATTCATTTTCTCTCAGCAGTATTTTTTTTTTCAAAATAACTACACAAAGTTTAGTTTGTGGCCAAATTACATCACAATGACAGCATTGTGATGGTGGGATTTAACTGGTCTTGTTGATGGCTTTAAAAGTTCATTCCATGAACTTTTAATGCAAAATTTAATGCAACATTGCATGAAAAGTGTCATGACAACAGTCGTAAACATTCATAAAGATTCCTTCATCTTCATAACGGAGGTCATGTCATGTGACTCCCAATTGAATCCCTTTAAAATGTGTAAGTTCTGAATCGTCTGAGGTAGGTTTTATTTGTAAACCTGGGGTATTATGCTTTCCTGATTTCTTCCGGATAATCTCTATCTTATGGACCCCTGCTGTGTTGAAAGTTGGGTCAGAATTTTTATAAATATTCTTTACTTACACCGCAGTAGGCAAATTTCTGATCATTATCAGAATTATCATTATCAAAACAGGAATACAAAGGTCGCAGTGGTTCAACACTAAAGCTGTTCAACTGATGAATTTTAGCAAGAATTAACTCACTTTAGCCAATTAGAGAAATTGGTTACAATTTATTTTACAGGTTGTGCATAAGACTGACATGAAACTGTCATAAACATGAAGATGAAGGAATCTTTATGAATGTTTATGACTGTTGTCATGACGTGTCATTTGGTGACACTTTTCAAGCAAAGTGGACACATTTAATGAACTTTTAATGCAAAATTTAATGCAACTTTGCATGAAAAGTCTCATGACAACAGTCGTAAACATTCATAAAGATTCCTTCATCTTCATATTCCTTCAACAGATATCATGTCATGTTTATGACAGTGTCATGTCACTCTTATGCACACCGCGTCAGACAAAGTGTTATCAAAAAATTCTACAATGAGAGCTGAAGCAAATTTCAGTTTCATTAGATTTACTGTAAAATATTATTTGGTTTGATGTTCAAATAACTCAGTATTGAAATCAAGCAAAACATGAAGTAGTGGATTAAGATCACCAGATAGATACGTCTTTTTTTTTTTCTTTTTTTTTTACACGTTTCTTGTTTTATTTAGTTTTCAGCTGAATTATACAGAATGCTATATTTGGAAGGATTTGTTTTTTTTATTCCATTAAAATGTGGCAAGTTGACACTAGTGATCCTCTGTAGTGACTGATCTGTCAGGGACTGAATTGATCCTTCTCCAGCTGCTCCAGAGAGTGCTTATATTGTAATCCACCATCAACAAGACCAGTTAAATCCCACCAGCTAATAAATCTGGTGGGAATATTGGCTGGTGAGATGTGTCGCCTGCAGCCTGTAGCTGAAGGCGACACATTCTGAGTTATGTCTGAATTTGTTCTTTTTATGTAAACAAAAATATTTCAGGTGCATTAGCAGTTTTGAGCTAAATTTGACATTTTTCCTAAACTAAGTCATTTTTGTCAAAAGTCATTCATTTAGGCAATAAATAAATAAATACTTTTGGCAAAAAAATTGACTTAGGACTTTTTTTTTTCAGGAAGGTGACAATATGCTCTTTTTTCAGCAGGTCCATTTCAGATAACAGTTAATTGTTCCTGATTGCTGATAAAGCATGAACCCATGTTGTCAAAAATGTTTTTTTTTTATTTCCTTTATCCTGATCAATCCGTACCACTGTTAGTGGTCAACGTAAGTGCCACAGACAAGGCAACATCAGGAAGATCTCCATGGAGACTTAACAGAGAAAATGTATTTGACACGACGTTCTCCAGAAAGCGGATCAGGACCACAGCAGTGACACTGACCTCCAGCCATGGCTGTTCTGTCTCCAGTTGACACGGTGACAGCTGTTGTTGCTATAACATACTTCACTCCTGTTAGGAGAACAATCATTTTCAATAAATTCATATATTTACTGACTGGTTATTTGCAAAGAATAAAAACCAAATATGTTTGGTTAAGAGATATAAGAGTGTAGACCTTTGTCATTAACAGCATAGTAGAAAAATTTCCCAGGAGTGTTTTCCACTGCCAGGCGGTACCAGAGAGGGAAATGGTCGATGGTGAACAGGTTGTTTTTGTCCGATGGAGTCAAGAATTTTCTGTAAGCGATAAATTTAACTTTAGATAAAATTTTACTTTGTTTGTTTTGAATAAAATCAACTGAAAGTGATTTTGTTCAATATCACTTTCAGAAAGAAAGAAATATTGAAGGTCACTGAACATCAGATTTGTTCAGTGATGTTCATCAGAATAAAACACCTGTGCCTCTAATCTGTTTACTACATTAAAAGTACATATTAAAAAAACAACCTTTAACTTGGCATTAAACATACTTTTTATTCTAAGAAATTAAATGTCATGTTTTCAGTAGTTTTTTAGAGGAAAATCATCATAATTAGCTGAAATAAAAGTTCAATCTAAAAACTGTTTCGCTTATTGAACTGAACTACTGAAATAAACAAACTTTTTGATTATATTCTAATTTATTGAGAGCCACCAGTGTGATGTGTTATCTACACGTTCTGTTATGTAAGTGAGATTAACTTTCTGCTACAGAGACAGACTATGACTTGAGTCGATGTTCTCATCCTTACTTTGCCACTCTGGTCTCAGTTCCTGCATATCTCATTAACCTCATCAGGCCCGAGCGAGTCCCAAGAAAAGCTGTCTCCACCCCCGGCTCCACCCTGCACACCATGTCACACAATAGACAGGCATGGCACATACATTTTTCTATCAGAGAACTTAAATTACTGTTACAGGAGCAGATTATAGTGCAGTTGTGAGCTCACACATGGATCAGTTTCAGTGGTCTGACCTGTCATTAAGCATCACTGAGTTCCAATAAGCCTCCAGTGGGGCTGTTACCACAGCGTCAAACAATATCTGCTGGAGCAACAATTCATCACCTAAAGGCAAAACACATGTGGAATCAAATAGAAGCATGTCATTCTGCAAACTGGAAAAATTTACTGACATAATGTTAAGATGTTTTTTGAGGAGGTAAAACCTACACTCCAGGTCAGGCTCCTTCCCCTGTAGGTATCTGATGACCGCTTGATACTGGGTGTATTTTCGGTGATCTGGGTCGATGTCTGTCTCACAGTAAGTCCTGTAGAAAAAAAGATTTTGTCAGTTGTGAAGTGCACAGCAGGTGTTAAAGCACACATGTGCAGAACGCACAGCAGCCGGATAATCAACATCCAGTAATCGAAACGATAGATAGAGAAAAGAGTATGGGCAATGAGAACAATTCAGTGCACAATATAATAATTTCCTAAAGTATGTTTGCATTTTAATATTAAGAAAGTAACTTGTTTAAATTGCTATGTAGCATCTCACTTAACTCCAAAAATTCTTAAACATCTGTAATGCAAAATCATGTCCAACTTTAATATGCAAATTATATATTGAATATAAGCAGCTAAAAAAAGCTGCTAAAAATATAAAATTTTTCTTGCACTGGAAAATGTATGAAAAGCATTCAGCACTGACATGATAAGTGGGACTGAAGAACTTTTATTGCATATTTTCAGTAATTTTGTTTCAAGTATATAAATGTAAATACCTATGTTGTTGTACCACTGCTGTAAAATGTAATTTAACAACATCTGCATAATTTAGAGTTGTTATGGGGGTAATTTTAATCGCTCTTTGACTGTCACTAAATGGAGTTAGAAGGTCTATAAATTCTCTAGATTTACTCTAAATATCAGTTCATATTTCAGACGTACCACTCAGAGGCGATGCTGAGGTCAGGGGAGGTCATGTCATGCAGACCTATATTGGAAAGTAAAAATATGGAAGCCAGTAAAATAAATCACAGGAGCTGATATCAGTTGAAGAGCATATTGTTATGTGTTGATGTTTCATTTGCTCTGCATTAATGACAGCATTCAAGAGAACTGTCAGATAACCCAACTGAGTTTAACATACTGTTTGATTTCTTATAATGACAAGATAAAATATTCCTGTTGTGTAGAACATAACCGAAAATCCTACCTTCTTCCACTGATACATTTCCTGTAAACATCAGACTGCCGTGACCCTTGGTCAGCACCAGGCCAAAGCTAATGGGTAAAGACAGGGACAAAGGTAAACTTCATACCGAATAAACAACCGCTAGATTCCACTAGTGTTATTGAAGAACCAAAGCCACAAAAAGGACATGCATTTCAGCAGATCTTTCCCTTTTGTATGTATTGAAGTATATGGAAATTGTTGAAACAAACAAAAGAAAATAAAAAAAGAAAATAAACGAAAAGATAAACTGTGTTATACCTGAAAGGCGTTTCAGCGATGTCTGTGTAGAAGTAGTTGTTGGTGAGGTACATCGGTCTTTTCTGTTGGATAGAAATCACATCTGGTCATGCAATTTTCAAAACTTTGCCCGTAGCATATTTAGAACATGATGCATGTCAATAAACCAGAATAACATCAAAACATTATTTCAGAAATTCAATTCAAACTCTCTCACTTATATAGATTCATCACACAGACACATATGTCAACCAGTTAGTTCTGTTAGCTTTGAAAATTATGAAACTCCAAAATTCAGTTTCTCAGAATATTATAACATTGCATAGGATCAATAGAATATAAGTGAAGAAATAACAAAAAGTTTTTATGCTTTAACTCAATATAGTTCTGTTTTTCTTTTTCTTGGCAGCTCTAAGAATCCGAGGTTTGAAATCTACACATTTTATTCTAAGGTCATCTTATGGGAAGGCTGCGCTCAAAGAACTTGGCTTTTCAAAGTGTGGAAGATGTGCAGTAGAAAAAGGCGAGGACAAGAAGCAGGGATAAAAGCAACGTTGTTAAACCAGTCCTGACACAGAGACAATGCTGGAAGCATCTCAACTGGGATAAATAAAAAAGGACTGTTGATTGCTGCTCAGTGGTAGACTGTTCTCTTTTCAGACAAACAAAATTGACAAGCAATGATTAAAGCAGAAGCGTTCCTTATGAGGAACTGATTCCAGATACGTACAGTGAACATACATTTCTGTGTTAAAAATCCTTTCTTATTGATCTGATTTAATATTTAATTTTATGATAAACTGAATTGGGGGTTAACTTACTGACTTAAAAGGAACCTGTCTATTAATCTTCCAGTTTATGAATATTACCCTGAGCACAGTCAGAATAATATCACTACTACTTCCTGCCTGTGAGACGCCCAGTTTTTAGATCCAGTTTACAACATGAGCTGAGTTACAACAACAGTTCTGGTAAAAACAGTCATCGTGGGTGAGTAGGAATCACTTACAGTTATTAAAATAACACGTTTTAATTGACTACAGTCGACTCTAAGCAGGATGGAATAAGAAGCTTTTATTGTACAGAACTTTCTCACCCCTTTATCCACAGAGGCTCTGATGTTCAGGGTCATGCTGCCCGTCTCTCCTTTCACCATGGGTGTCCTCAGCTGTAAGAATAAAAATACAGATTAGACTAGATAGAACTGAACAATACCAAAGCACGGCATCTGCATCCACATGAACAATTACTAAGCAAATATCTGTCCGTCTTTCAGTCAGTGGCAACGCTGACAACATCTCTGCACTTCATATATTTTACAAACATATAACACTTTAAAATTAGAATAATAGTGCAAAAAGATTCTTCACATAAGTAAATCGGGTCAACACACTCAATCTATCAGATCTCTCCTGTTGAATACATTCAGATTTAAATTGCAGCCATTTTAGTCTTAATCCTGTGTGTGTTTACCGTCTCCTCTGTGTCCTCCCACTCCACCTCTGACAGATCCACACTGTTGTAGTTTGGCTTTGGCTTCAGCTTCTTGCCATCTTTATACTGTAGGACAGAGGAGCACTGTTACTGTGTATCTGAGCTGGGGTGCCTGCTAAAATATTCAAAGGGCTGGCCAGACTTCATTCACCCAGGACAAAAAATCAGTCAATAACAGAATAAACTGCCTCACATGGGCAGCTGTGCTTTATCCATCACTGTGTCAGAAAACAAAGTGCTCAGAAGCTGAACTCACCAGAGGTCGGAGGTCAGGATGAGCCAGGATGTAACCATTGTTGTTGAGGAGGAAGGCGTAGCCATGCGGTCCCAACTAATAACACACAGGACACTGCTTTCAGCTTTATTCACAAATGTGTGAATAAAAGTTTTGAAAAGCTGGAGAAGTGAAGAACACTCAGCCTCACTATGTATCTCGGCGCCAGCTTCATCACCTCCATGAGGGGCACATCAGTGCCAACCACACCCAGCAGGATGCCATGCGACAGCTGAAGACAAGATCATCATGAAGGCAGGGTTTACACACAACCTCCCTTAAACGTCATGTTTCAGTGATTCAGTTTTTCCTTTCTCTGGTAATGTCAGTGTTTAAATGTCTTCTGTTAAAATATGAATATTTTCCACTATGAAAACTATTAACTAGATCTAAGCTGATTTTTTTGTTTAGGCTTTGTTTCTATTCTGGGTCAGACGTTGGTATAAATTCTCAAACCTGTTTGAATGTGTGCAAACAAGTTGTCCATCTGTCGACTTGGACTTCGTGTCCAAGTCGACAGATGGACATGAAGTCACAGACAATACGTCAAACATCTTTTAAGAATTTGTAATATTATCTTTCTTATTTATCTTATTCACTGACTGGTTTTACACCTACTTTACATGATTGCTATTGCGTACAATGTCCACATATTGTTTTCATAACTTTTATGTTTTCTTATGTTGAAAATGAAAAAAAAATGCAATTTCTTTCAGCTGTGTATGAATGTATGTATGAATAACTTATCAATTGTTCAGAAAGTTGTTCCATTCTAATTTACACAGAAATGTGGATAAAATATTGAACTGCTGAACAAATAAATATGACTGTGACTTTCAGAGAATATCACAGGGCGAGTTGTTGAACTGACCGTTTCCTTCTTCTTGCTGAAAACTGGCATGGCCACTGAAGTCATAAGCAGCAGACTCTGAGCTTTGGTGTAGAAAAGCTAAAAGACAATAGAACATGGTTCCTTATTAATTCAATTGAGTTTATATACATACATATTCACATCAAGGTATTTACAAAAATATATCATTTCAGACAGCAGAAAGCTGATTGACCAGATAGCATTATGAAGCTGAGTTTCTTTGTGTAAAATAAAGGACATTTTAAATGCATGTTGACAACTCTGCCCATCCCAGCCAGTAGTGTGAAGAACGTCAGATTATCTTCCGTTCTGTTCAGCTGAAGTTTGTGCCTCGTAACATGAGGCACAAACTTCAAACTTCATTCACCCTGAATGCTTAGAATCCAGATTGTGGGAACTTTACAAGCAGACAGTAACTAATAACATAATAAGCATGTTGATAAAATATTGGGCTCCTACCATAATGGAAGAAATTAACTACGAGCATAACGTTTGCAATAGTATCGAATATTTGGCCAGAACTGAAAAAAAGAACTTGAACAAATTAATATGACAGAAACGCTCAACATTCATCTCACAGTAAAAAGTTTTTATTATTCTTTTTATTTATTTATTTATTTATTTATTTTTACCTCCTTTGTGTTGGGAAGCTGTCAGAGTGGGTTGCATGGCCAACAGGTTCATGGGAGAATGAGTCCAATTACAGTTTAAGGAAGTCGACAGATGGACATGAAGTCACAGACATGAGGAAGATGAAAATGAAGATGATGAGCAATGTGCAGCATATTTGGGAAAAGGACACTCAAGTGATTGTGCTGCAGTGTGGATGGCTCAGCTCACCACTGTGTCCATGTAGGCTTCTGTCCAGATGATGTCATGGTCGTGGTTGATAACCATTGGTCGACTGAGCACATGTAGATACTCCATGACATTCTCCTGAACGTCAGCCAGAGTTGAGATGTGTGTGTAGTAACCTGATGAAACCACAAGATCATAGTTTCTATGACTGTGCCCATTCACAGAGTGGTAAGAGTGGTAAGATCTAACAGCCACACACACACACACACGCCCACACACGCGCACACACGCCTACGCACACTGGACTGACCCTTGTTGTTGCAAGCGATCCACTTGGTTTTTTGAGCAAATGTCATCTCTCTGCCAATCAGGTAGGTGAACACTCTGACCTAAACAGAAAATCATGTTAATGGAAAGGTGTGTTTTATACAATGTTGACAAATTATTATATGTTGTGCTGAAGATCTTTTCAACTTTGATGAAGAAAGAATCATGCTCACAGAAAAAGTACAGTTCAGTATTGTGAGAGAAGCCAGATGAGAGGGTTTAGGGAAAACACCTCATCCATAAAAATCCAGGTCAGTGAGCTTTTCTAAATGCAAACAATGTTTTTGCTCTGCTGGACGTGTTGGAAACAATCAGTGAGCCTTTTATTGTCACAAACGTAGAACTTTATGAACATACAATAAACATTTTCCTATTTTGCACATTGTTAACTTGAAGTTGAATGCATTTTATGTGATAGATCAACATAAAGTTGTGAATAATTGTAAAGTAGGAAAGAAAGTACATCACCGAACACTTTGTTTTTACAAATAGAAATCTGAAAATCCATTCACTGATGTTCTGAAAAGGTAAAACATGAGTAATTTCAGACACCATCCTGAAACAGAGCTTTAGCCTCGGCATAATAAAAACACCATACAGAGGGGAAAGCCATCAAGGTCATTGCCCCACCACCAACATTCAGCAAGAGTGGAGACAAGGGCAAATATAGAGCCTCCCATGCTTGACCCTTGAAATGACCTTTTACTGGAGGCTTCAGTGTGGGTTAACTGGATGAACTTGGACAGTGGTGACACTGTATATTCCAAAACAGATTTTGGAATAGCTAAGGGAGATGACCATTGGGTTTATGGAATGGTCCTGACCTCAAAACTGGGAAGATGTGCAGACAATTCTGTTTTAGAAATGTAGTCAGCCTAGTTTGGCAGAGGCAGCAGAGGAAGTGAATGAAGTCATTCAGTCTGTGTTGGCCACGCTTCCAAATAATGAGCAATTAAAGTCAAAGCAAGAGGAGTCTTTATGATATTTTATGCCTCCAGCATGCAATAGTTTCTCAATAGCCAAAGGTCCAGTAAAGAGTAGAAAAAGAGGCTGGTTTTTACCAGGCTGATGAACGTCAGTCACTAGGGGAAGATGGAAACCTGGATGCTAAAATCATTGTGGTAAGAACATTATTGAATTTGTTCTTATTTCTTACCCTACGCTCTGGCCAGTTAAATTCTTCAAAGACAGACTCAAAGTCCTCCATGGCTCCATCTGTGATTAGCATGATGGCCTGGTTACACATGCTGCCCTGACCGTTCATCCTCGCCTGTAGATAAACATACAGATGGCAAAAAAAGATGATGATCAGTAAAACTCCTTCAGATTCAAGGTATTTATTTCTGAATGATTATTGAAAAACAGCAAATAAGCAAAACTGACTTCAAGCCAAAAATAAACAAACCTCATTTAGGATCTTAAAGGACTCCTTCATGGCATTCTTTATTTTTGCTTCTCCTTTAACATGCAACTCCTCCACCAGCAGCTTAAAGTGCTGAAAGAGAAATGCCAAACTCTATTACACCAGATGCAACTCTTACATAATCCTGGCCACGTGGCAGAAACTGTTTCAGTTGTGATGGTAAAACACACATTTATCACTTCTGTTCTAACAAGGAAAGATACTTGTGCTCTTCTGTTTTATTCAGTCTGTGTTTTAGAGACGAAGACATTTTGTATGATAATCTTTGTTTGCACTGAGCAGCACCATGGGGCGCTGCTATTCTGATGCTATTTTATGGTCACCAAATCAATTTCACCACCAGTTGGTATCATACTGGGTTAAAAGAGACTTAGCATCATACGAGTGCGACAACAATTGTGATGCACTACAATGCCTTGAGCTTGTTGCAGTTTGGTTCAGCTGTATATAAGCCACTTTTACAATAGAAATAGACAAAATTGCATACAGAACTGACTTGTACCGTAATGCTCTGTGGAAACAAGGCAGAAAAGGCTACTAACCACAGTAATAGGTTTCTAGTCAGTGAGCAGGTTCCCTTCAGATATGCCAGTTTCCTCCTACAGTCTATATATAGACATACTGGCTCAATTTGTCTCTCTAAGGGCCCAAATTACTGATGGTTTCTGAGTCTGGATGTTTGTCCTATGTGTCTCTGAGTTGCCCTTAGATGGACTGATGAGCTATTTAGGATGTACCCCACCTTTCACCTAATTACCAATGGGAATGGCCCATCTCCTGGAGTTCAGATTACACTCTAACCTAGAGCTTGACCTGGCATTAGAAACAGGCCATGAAACTGATCTTAGAAGTAGTGTGTGTGTGTGCGTGCACGTATGTGTGTTTGTTAAATGTCAGCTGAGATGCATGCTCAGCTCTTTAAGCTCTCTAAAGAAGATGCTAATTATCTTACCTCCCTGTTGTCCAAGTCAGCCTGCACCAACGTTCCTCTGAAACATGGCTCCACGTAGCGAACATAGTCAGTGTACTACAGAAAGGCAGACACAAGAAAAAGTACATTCAGAAAGCATGTGTGAGACTACAGAGGCTCCTGCTGGGGCTTTATAGCATATGTACCACTTCTGATTCACTCCCGGTATGATGTGCACATGTGAAAGAGCACATTAGATGCCTTTGAATTGATTTCAGTTTACTGGAATTTACAGAATTCTGTTGTACCAGGACAGATTGTGTTTCTTTTTTTTATAACAGTGCAGTCTCATGTCTTTTTTGTATTAAAGGATCAGTTGATTGTCTGGAAATTTCATTTTAATGCTCTAAATGGTCAGAAATAGAATAGCCACATTAACTTTAAGTGTAAGGCATCCAGCATTTTGAGGTGAGACAAATGTCTGAATGTAATGTAGTGGTTTTTAAATCATAATTGTGATTCTGTAACAATGGTGTATATATGAGGCATACATGTGTGGGATTTGTGGTGCTCCTATGATAGAATTTTTCAGGGTGTCCAGAAACTACATTTTGCTAACCTGGTTTATTTAGTGATCAAATTATGTATGCAAACTGACAATATATGAACAATATTTTGCTATGATCTCATGTCTGCCAACACTTCTGCAATGAAAGTCTGATACACAATAGTGATATGGTGGTATAAGCACAAAATTGAAGGATCAATCTGTCCCACCCCCTCTAACTAACACAGTAGCTAGAATAGAAACACAAATTCAAATTCATTTCGGTGTTGGCTTTAGAAAAGATTACAATTGTTAGCTTCTACATAAGAAATAGCGAACAAAGTGCACTCCTTTGTCAGATCATCCATTTAAAACAACAAATTTAAGGTCTTTCTTAAGTAATGATTTCAACACAGGTATTTCATAATGATCAGTAATGTCAAAGAGATCACCCTTCCAACAGTCAATAACTTGTTCAATAGTGGGGTCTGCCACAAAATTTTCAAAATTAAACTTCAACATATTCATCAAAAAAATCCCAGACGAGCCCCCACTTATGAACTGTGGGGGTATAACATTTATGTTACACCACAATTGAGTAAGCACATCTAATCAATCACTTGCAAAGTAGCAGTGTGTTTGTGAATAAGGAGACTTGTTAAAAGTGCATCTCACAGCAATGACATTGACAAAATCATTCTCTCCTAGTGTGTCCAGGATGGTGTTAATGGTGTGTTTGGCTATGGTCATCTTTAATCCCTTCATGCTGCCACTGATATCCACCATGATGACAATATCCTTGGGAGATGTAGCTGCCTGGATATACCTGTGAAACAGTGGAGCAAAAGACACATTTAGATCAATATCAGGACCCTAGTGTTAATTATTTAAGTAAAAAAGTATTCTCACTTTTTTTTTTCATAACACATTTTCATAGATCTAGCAGTGCCTTGGGTCTCAGGTGAAAACTCGCTTTGTGGAGAAATGTTCAGGGACATGCAGTTCTCTGGTATTACTTAGAGCGCATGAACTGTCACATATGGTGCCATGTCGGCTGCAACGACCTGGCTGAGGAAACAGCTTAATGTCTTTTAGAGAGGATCACAGGTCCAGGTCGCCGTTCAATCTACTCACATTCAGGGGAATCAGGTCTCTGTCTGACCAGAACTCTACAGAGCAGAGTTTTTCCTGCTTGCTAAAAAACAATGAACTAAAGAAATATACGTCATGCAACTCAGTGCTCTGGTGTGAAACATTGAAAGAATAATAAATTCCCATGACTTTATTATTCTGCATGTGCAGTTTACTTATCTCATGAGTAAGCAGAAAAAGACCATGTCAAGTAAAAAAGAAGTTGAAAAAGTAAAGTAGCTAATGCGGTGTCAATGAACCAGAGAATCTATTAGAGATCTATTGCCTAAGAACCATTCAATGGCCAAAATTCATTCTCCACATTTACTCCAGAGACACCAGGTCACAAAAAATAATAAAATATTTAAAATATGAAAATACACATCTAATTTTGACTTCTGTGTGCTCTGAGAACTGGACAGAACTCACCAGTTTCTGTTTCTGCTGTCAAAAGCTACCACACCGTTGTTGTCAGGAGTCCATTTAATACCTGGAGGAAGTAGTTTATAGTCACGAAGGTTGTCACAATAAAAAAGTAATAATTTGATACCAATGCTAAGAAAATTACCTGAGACTCATATCACTCAAAACTGCTGCAACATGAGGTTAAAATATGACCACTTACAAGGTGAAAATATTTCAACTTCCTTAATTAAGGCAAAACCAGTAAGTAAGGCACAGTTCTGCCTTAATTAATATATTTTCTAATTAAGAAAACATATGACTTAAATGTATCATTTATTTTCTTTTTTTTTGTAAAATAGTCAACAAGATAAAAGTATAAATAAGTGCTAGCTGTTAAGCTAATTGACTTATTAATATGTCAATGTGCGCTTCCATTTTCCTTTCAATTTGACGCTGATACAAACAGATATTACTACTGAGGGAAACAATGGATTATTTTTATATAACATAACCAGTTTTTAAAACAAACGTAGATCTGGTGCATATCTACGCATATTTTCTGAAGAGAAAACCTGTATATGTGTTTCTAGAAATTTTGGTAAACATTTTCCTAATTTTTCTGCTCTATTTGCCAGGTTCACTCCAATGCTGTTACAACTAAAGTTTAAATTAAAGAATAATAGAGGGGGGCACACTGGTGTCTTTTGTTGCATCACTATTTAGTAGCTCAAGAAAATTTTTCTGCGTTAATTCGGTCCAGAATGGAGAGGAGATTTGAATGATAAGAACGGAGCGTTGCATGATTAGAAAGAAAAGTTGTGCGTTTGGAAGTTTGCACCTGGTAACTGGATCTCACTCGGAGAACTCAAACATGACTGGGCTGGCTGTGACCATGAAACTAATAATTGCATTAATAACATAACAATAACATGTCATCAGGGAGGTTTACTACTTCACTGTTGCAGATACATTTTTAAGTTGCTCTAATCATTAGTGTTGTAGTGTCTGCTTGTAGCATTCATTCATCTCATATGTGGCATCCTTCGGAATTTAGTTTGTTTCCTGTCCATATGAAAGTACCTCTAACAATGCTTTTGTTGATTGTCATCTAAAACAGCTTCCTCTATGTTTTGGCATCTTCCTAACATCCACACACCTTAGGGAAGACTTTGGTAAACCAACCAGTTTCTCCTTCATATCTCAAGAAGAAATTAAAATGCAGAAGTAATCAAACATTCCTTTACATGTTCGCAGTGCTTAGAGTGTGCACTCCTTTTAATGTTCATTAAAAACTCTTTTTTCTGACTTATTAAGTATGAGATACTTAAAAGTTCTTAGAAGTCCAAAATTTTCTATGTTTTTTTCACATTATTCTAGTTTTATTCTATATACTGTTTTATGCTTGTCGTGATTGTTGCGAAGCACTTTGGTCAAATGCGGATGTTTTAAATGTGCTAAAAAGATACATTTGTAAAACTTTTAAACAGACATATGTTTCAGAAAGAGCTTCTTTGAACCTCATGTGATAATCCCACATCTGAAACAGGCACAAATAAACATAGAAGAAATTTATTGAAACAAATTTGCAATTTATTATACTTAGAACCAGGAACATAAGAAAGGTCAAGATAAACTTACCAGGGTAGATTCTAAAAAAGCCATAGGAACTGCCAAAGTACTGCCAAGTAAGTGTGGGATCTCTCAGAAAGTTGTTAATGTAGACATCATTCAAAGCCTCGGAGTTGTAGATGGCATTAAGCAGTTTGGGATCTGCTTGGGAAAAAGACAAAATTGTGAGAAAGATTTGGACAATTTTACTTCCACAAGCAGTCGTGTGATGTGATCCTCCTCACAACCTTTGTTGTAGACATTGGTGGGAACCTGGATGTTGCTCTGCTGTGTATTCACAGGCAGGTTGTTAAAATGTTCGTTTTCTTCGAGAGGAAACTCTCCGCCCAGCTCCACATAGTTCCCCTCTTCATCCATCGTGTTGATCAGCATGGAGTTGTAATAATCAAACTGAGAGACATTAAAAGGGAATTAAACTCTTCTTTCCCAATCATTGCTGCATGTCAGTGCTGTCTGTGTCTGTTCTCTGCTACGGTGCTATGTACTTGGACGCCCTTGTCAGAACTGATGGAAAAGAAAAGTGTATTTTGGTTTTGGAGGTGTCTACTGAACCTCTGAAATAAATTCTGTGTCATGACTTTAAACTCTCCAAATATTCTTTAAAACCTTCTACTGTGCAGATATAAAACAGTTTCATGAAGAAGAGAAGACCTGTACTACGCCAAAGAGATAGAAAAACTTGATGTTAGTCATTGCAAACACTGGATGGCAGGTGTTAAAGGCAAGGGTGGTACAACCAGTTTATAGGTTTATGGGCTGATTACTTCTTCATGTTGGGCCACTTAGAGTAACATTACATTGAAAGTCAGATGGGTAACTTCAGAAAAGATGAATATCTGCCCAAAGAACACAAAGGGCATTGTGAATCTTTAGTTCTTCAATATTCACGACATATATGTCTTTAAAGATTAATTTTTTTTTTTTGTTGCTTTTTTCATTTTTGTAGCAACCAGCCAAAATCGGTTATGTTAGTGGATTCATATAGGATTTCTTTGTAGCAAAGATTTCTTGCATTGGTGTTGACCCAGTTTCCTCACAGCGAGCTAAAGTTGATGTAATCTAATTTCAGGTGTCAGCTGAAGTCGTAAAGCTCCTGTGTGTCGCTGCCCCAACTACAAACCAGCCTGCTGTTACCTCCAGTTCACTCACAGTCAGCATTATCCATTATCTAACAGTGCAGGCCAATTATACCTCTGACTAACAAACTAGATAAACACACACTCACACCCATATTCATGTACACACACGCACACGTGTCACTTTTCCCATTTAAATGGCACCATATTTTAAAGGAAATTCCATTCGTGGGTTGAGCAGTAAATAGGTTTTTTTTTTTACATGAAAAATTTGCCAAGTTGATTCTATCAATGAAAAACAGTATTTTTTTTGTGTGGGCAGTGTTGTGTGGAGCAGCATCTCCCTCGCTTGAAAAACAAGCATTTTAGACAAACAGACAAACAGATGTGTGTGATAACAAAGAGGAGGATCCACTAACCTGCAGTGAACTGTTGTATTCATGGTACAGGTCAGCATCTTCTGCAGACTCTGCTAACCTCTAGAAAGAAATAGACCAGATAAAATAAGATTAAATTTAAACTAGACATTGGATGAACAATGTGTAGAACGTCTGTGTACAGTGACTAGAATAAAAGACTTGGTTTTGCACCAATGCTGGTTTTTCTGTAGTTTGTTCTGGTCTCACCTGGGCAACACAGTTTCACTTCTAACTGTACCTGTTTCCCAGGTACAAACCACCACCTTCAGTTTCTAACTCCTAACAGTTACTTTGATTTGTTCATGCCACTGAAGTGATTTGAATCAGCATGATGACAATCAGTGAGACCCTTAACCATTTCTAAACCTTTTAAGTAGCTTGACACAATCTGCTCACAACAAAGACCATAACCCAGATCTTGTTGTAGTGTAAAGCCTGTCTGTAAATAGATTAATTAACTCTTGTGTTTACCTTGGTCTGTCAAAGCAAAATTACTTTTGTTTCTCATATGATGGTTTTAAACTACATGAAATTATCTTTCTTTAGACATAAGACTAACAAACTAGAATATTATACTCATGGAGATTAAAGGGTAAATGTTTGAAAGAATGAGTAAGGTAATTTTATTATTATTCAATTCTTCACAGCCTTGTGCTTATTAGGAATTTATCAGAGTCAGAAACTCTGTGAGAAAGCTGTTCCACTTTATGTGATTTCCATCTGCTCTAACTTCAAGATTAAAGGAGGATCCTGGAAAAAATTCAGCTCCATCTCATGAAACACCTGACCTCATTTAGCTTCCTAGCAGCAAACCAATCTAGAGGAAGAAGTTCCAACCTAAAAGCATATAGAACTGCTCTGCTCACTAGCAAAGAAGGCAAGCTCTGATTATTTAATCAGAGCTTTAATCTGCAATTATTTTCTTAAGAATATTTCAATATGGACAAAAAATATTGTTCGTAGATAGTTCACTAAAAAAGTTAATGATCTACTCTGTTAAGACAAAGAAGGATTATTCTATTAAATATATTTAAGACAAAAATAAGCAAGAAATAAAGCAACTTCTGCTTTCAAATGATTAAAACAGTGATGCAGTGTTTCCTTTACATAGAGAGGCAAAAATAATTAATATGTCAAACTTATAAATGATGGTAATAAACAAACAAACAAAAAAACTATGCAGAGCCTCATATTATGTCCATACATAACAAGTTCATGCAAATTAAAAGTTAAAATCCAAAATGTTTTGCTTTTTGGTCAACAACAGGATGCAAAATATAAAATGTTGAATATTTTCGTGAGGATTTTTTCATAGGAATTTATGTATTTTTGACCTGGTGTGACCTCTCTTTGGCTATTTCAGAGAGAAAGTTCAGTCAAACAGCCATCCAGCAGGTGAACGCTTAACGTTCTAACTTAGCTTAGATGGAAAATACAACACAGACAATGCTCATTTAAAGGCAGAACAATTTAACACCTCAGAGTTAAAGCCTGGGGATGGAAAACTTGAGGAGAGCCAATTAAAGAACTTTTGAAAATATATTTTAGATATTTTGGATTGCAAAAACATTTCTTCTGCTCAATCAGAACAAACAGTGAACTCTCTGAAGGTCATTGCACAAAGAATCCATATCTGAGATTCCCCTTATAGATAGAAACAATAAAATCCTGAATACTGGGAATGAATCCTTTAAACCAAAGTGAAAATATTGGTCTTGAATGAAATATATCCATTTCATAAGCAAATGGATATATTTTATTTGCTTATGAAATATAGCAAATGAAATATGCATATTTCATTTCCAGATATCTATCTATAGATAGATTTCTATCTGTCTATAGATAGATAGATAGATATATAGATAGCGGTAAGTAAAATATGTAATATATAATATATTACATATAATATATTATATGTAATATATTATATTATATTATCTAATATATACATATAATATATTAGATATTTTACTTGCCGCTCCTCTGTGTCTTCCAGAAGCCAGGCTGAGGTCTAAACTGTGGTGCTTTGTCATGGCTACAGTGCTGCTGGAATGGGTTAATGTGATTGGCTGAAACATAGGTTACCCCAACGTAGGGGTCCGTTTGATTGGCTGAAACAAGGAAGCTATGTGATTGGTTGCTGATCACCCAATCAGATAGAGCACTTATTATGAAAAGACAGCCTCAAAATTTAAACACAAATGCAGCGTAACTCACAGACCAAAAGGAGCTTGTAAATTAAGATATACAAGTGTGAATCTCGTTTTGTGCATTTCGTCCTGTGCATTTGTGAATTATGAGACAGTTTTAGCGCCACAATTTTAATATTCTTTAAAGACTTTTTTTTTTTAAAGATTTTTTGAGGCTCTAGTGGCCTTTATTTGAAAGTAGCTTGACAGGAAATTAGGGATTGAGAGAGGGAGAAGACAT
>CAEGAE010010790.1:0-13935 GCA_903067095.1 Girardinus metallicus
ATTATATTATATTATATTATATTATATTATATTATATTATATTATATTATATTATATTATATTATATTATGCACAACATCAGAAGGTTTAAAAACATCCCATGGCTCCATTTTGGTCCCAAAAAATGTTATCTCCAGAATTTCCAAGTATTTAAGTATTTTAAGCATAAATAAAAATAAAATATGGGCTTATAAGTAGGCCTGTTGCAATAAATCAATTAATCACATGATAAAATAAAACAAACTCGATGCTTTCTGTTTGCATTATTGGTTGTTTTCTTCCAGCTAGCCTGTTATCTGAAGGACAGTTTTGCTAACAGAGAGTTCAGGATCCATTTTATTTCTTTTGGTTGTTTTGTTTGTTTTATTTTTGGACGTTTAAGATGCCAAACCCAACAGTGGGTTCACAGCTCTGCTTGCAGTCAGTCATCCAGCTGCAGCTGATCCACAACGCTGCTGTTCGCGCTGCTGAAATCATGAAGTGATCGTTAAACAATCTGTAATCAGTGTGTCACCTGGTGGCGCCGTGTCATTTAGGATCTTGGCTCTGCGCTGCGGGCGGCTCTTTTCCATCCAAGTTTTTAGGAAATCTTAGACACAGAAGGAAATGAAGGAGCAAACTCAGTTAAAGATACAACATGAGCGGGTCAGACAATAAATGTGAAACACATGCATCAAACTCGAGGCCCGCGGGCCACATCCGGACCATCGCAACTATATATGTGACTCTAGAGCAGGGATGTTGAAACTCTTTGTCACGTCAGACTGGTGACTGGTCAAAAAGGCCAAAAACAGGGAACGAAAACTAAAATCAAGCAAATAAAGTAGTCCAATTGTTTTATATATATATATAAAAAGGTTTTTGCAGGTTTGCTAAATTGAAAGAAAGGCATCTTGTTTTCATGTTGTTTTGGTCTCAGTATAACAAATTTATTATCAGTTATAAGAGCAGAATTTAGGGCCACTTCCTTTTGAAATGCTCGCTATATTTAACCAATTTTATTGAATTAAATAGAAGTTGGTTTTGTTTCAGCAAAGTCAGTAAAAAATCTCTGGATAAACGAGGATCTACTTGTAATAAAAGCTTGGCTATTAAAAAACAAACACTTTTCCCATTATGAGAAAATGACGGTAATAATTTCCTCCTGATTTAAAAATAAAAAGTCAACTTGGCCAAATTCCTATCATTCTCAAACTGCTTTTAGGGGCCACACAAACACAGTCCAAGGGCCACAACTGGCCCCCAGCCGCACTTTGAGCAGCCCTCTGCTGTGGACCACCATAAAAATCAAATAAGTTTTTTTGCATCGTGTCAAATTACAATGTGAAAATATCTTAAATATGTAATTTTAAGACATATTTATCATATGTTGAGAAAGCTAAGGCAGTTTGTTGAAAGGTAGTTTTATCAGTACATTTTGTACATGGCATCCCTACATTTTTTAATTCACCTGCCAGGTTGTTATACTGAAAGACAACAATCTGTTTGCAGTTAGCGAGGGAAACCAACAACCTCTCCTCTCTGCTGAGGCTCAAAGGTTTGGGTAAACGTTGCTGCTGCAGCAAATGTTCCTTTAAAAGCTCTGCTTGCTGCAGAGTCTCTCTGTCTCGGTTTCATCAGCAACACAAGAACGAGATTACATTTCCTGGGAAAATTGATTTAACCCAGAGGTTAATTCTTCAGGTACAGAAATGAACATGTTCCTTCTTCAAAGAGCACAAAGAAACAAAACGCAGGATGATCTCTGGACAGAGAAACGTCCCCACATCGTTTCGCTCCACCAGCAAAATGAGCTCGTGAAGGTATTCCTGGAAAAGTAAAGCAACAGTGCAACTTTAGATCTCAGCATAATGCTGGCTGGTAGTTGCTGCTGTTTATAAAGTACCACTGATTTTAGTTATCGCTGTTATTCTTTTAAAAACTGTCTGGAACGAAACCTTCATTAGGCTGCACAGCGAAAATGACTCGTAAAGGTCAACTGACACGTGTGATTGACGTTTTTTCTAATTAGCTCCTGGTTTCCAGCTCTTGCTCCGTTTTTAAACCATTTTCTATTTTCATCCATATATACATGGTGCACAGCATATTTCTGCTACTCCATAAGAAGCATTTTCTGCACCACATAAAACCTTCGAAACTGTAAAAAAATTTACACATCAATGCAAAATAATCTAAACTTGACTCTGGGCGTTTTAACAAAAATGACAATAATACATGTAAGTAGCAAAAAATATCAAATTCAGGCAGAAGAAAATTTTTCCAAATCAGTTTCTTTCAATAAAAAACTTATTAAACTTTAATAAAAACTGCAGGTCTGGTGGATTTTTGGTTAAAACATGTTTATTCATTCAGTGGGTAGAAAATCTTGAAGTATTACTAAAGTAAGAGTAGAAATACTTCATAATAAAATTACTCAAGTAAAAGTGAAGTACAAATAACTTTTTCAACACAGTTACTCAAGTAAAAGTGACTAGTTACTACCAAACTCTGCTCATATCTGACAGCAGAAGTCGACATTTATAGCTTGATAAAAGTCGTTGCTATGGAAATTGCTTTTTGTGTCGCCTGGCCCTTTAAAGCCGATAAAAACACGAACCCAACGTTATCAATCTGAACCTGTCATTCTGGGTGCAGCTGCAGGCAGGAGAGCGTCGCGTCAGCGTTTAGTATTTGCCACCTTCTGATTGGTTATGAATAGCATCTCGTTCTCCAAGCGACAAAACCCTCACAATGAGGCTCTTTAACGTAGAACATCCAAAACATTTCGCCGAAGTCAAGGCCTGCTTTTCAAAGGCACACACAGTGATCTTGGATCCGTTCAGGTCCTAAACAGGGGTGTTGTTCCACGTCTCATAATTGCTGTGCTGAGGTAAAGATCCGGGGTCAGAGTCGGCCCGGGGGGATCAGGGTGGGCGTGTGAGGTAACAGGAGCTCTTAGAAAACGTATCATGACGTTATCTCACCACGCGCTGACATAAAAACGCATCTACACGTAAAAATATGCGACCACCTGAGGATGACCAAAGCTGAAGCCGACTTTGAAAAGGAAAAGATCAACAGTTTATGTCAAGACTGAGTTTTTGGGTTTGGTTTTGATCTTATTTAGCATTGTGTTTTAGTTCACTTTAGTTTAGCCCTTCATGGTCATTTTAGTTATTATTTGGATGTAACTTGCTTTTCTTTTTTCAGTCTACCTGTAGTATTTCTAGCTTTGTTTATTTTTCAACCTATTTTCAGTTATTCTTAGATGTATGAGCTTATAAATGTCTTTCTACATTGATTCTAGCTAAGTTAATCCTTCTAGTTATTCCTTATTTCAGTCTCCCTCTAGTGTTTCTAGTAATGTTTATTTCTTACATGTCTGAGTCTAGGTACACCTTTCTTTAGTGGTTCCAGTTAAGACTTCTGTCTTCCCCCTGTAGTGTTTCTAGCTTTTCTTGTCTGGTTACTTTAGGTTGAGTTCTGTTATGTCTGCATTCATGCCCATCTTTCTTTAGTAATTCTAGTTAGTTGTTATTATTGTTGTTAGATCTGCCTGGTTTCTGTTTAGGTTTGTTTTTCCCTCATGTCTTTTTCTCTTCTAGTCTACCAGGTTTTCTTTAATGTTAGTGTTTATTTAGTTTTAGAAGTATTTCCAGCTCCCTGTTGTTTCCTCCCTGTTGTTTTCCCCAGTATACCTCCCGGCTTCTCTGTGGATTTTTCTTCCACCACCAGGGGGCTCTTTAGCAGGAAGTGAATCATTGGAAGTCAAAATTGGAAATCAAAGAAGAAAGTGCTAATTTTCATTTAGAACAAGCACATGCTAGCAGCAGGCACGACGGAGAAATTTCTTCAAACTCATATGATGGAGCTTTTAACTTGAAGGCTATCGATCTGGGAGTACAGGAGGGAAATAGAGCCGCTGCACATAAACTCAGCGTGAACGAATCCAAGGTTCGGCGTTGGAGACGGAGGGCTGAGTCCTTAATAAACCTGCTGAAAAACCGAGAGCGGCGGAGAGACCAGCGGCTTATAGTCCGGTACGGATTATATTTGTACGTTTCCAGTTGTGTTTAGTTTTTTTTAAATAAAACTTTGTAGACGCGGCTTATAGTGAGGTGCGCTCTATAGTCCAGAAAATACGGTAACGTTAACAGTTGCAAACACAAGTCGTAGTTCCTGTTTACGTCCATTAAAGGGGTTTTAGGACTCTTGAGATAAATTGATTTTATGATTATAATTTTATAGAATTTTGGGGTTTTGAAGATTTAATTTATGGACAATATGGATTTATTTTTTTTTTTTTTCAAAAATTCAGTCATTGGGTTTCATGAGCGATATCGGAACACATGGGGCGGCCATTTTGTTTGACAAGCGTATTTTACAACTACCATTTATTCTATTTATCTGGAATTTGAATCGAGGTGAAATTTAAGCTAAGATTTTTCTTATTTTTAAATTATGAGGATAAAGTCACAATATTACATGAATAAAGTAGTAATGTTATGAGAACTTCAACACAAGAAATAACAACAACAAAATTAACTATCCAAGCTTTGTTCTCATTGAAACAACTTTTTCCTTTTAATTTTATGACTTTCTTCTGGTAAAATTGTCTTTATTCTGCTAATATTACAACTATATTGCTGTAATTAAACTAAAATTATCATAGTCTGGCCCTCATACTCTGTCATAAAACTCACAGAAAGGATGATTGAAGTAAAAGCCAAGAAAAAAAAAAATCGGTTTAAATCGGAAATTAGCTCTGGTATGAAAAAATTGGAGATATTATTTTTAAGTCGCATCACCAAGCCCTGGTTATAGGCTAACACCTGACTTTGGTTGATTGAAAAACATAATTAAGGTGCAACTTGAATTAAAATCTTAAGATTTAAGATTTGCTACCAAAAAGTGGGTGTAAGAAACCAAGCAGCCACTCACGTTTTCCCTCGGCTGAAGAGACGCTGGCGCAGCAAAAAGGCCAAAGTGGAGAGAACCATGATGGTGGTGCACATGGTTCTCAAAACCCTCCTGCAGCGAAAAACCCAGCAGCTTCAACACAAACCATCCATGCTGCAAACAATCCGAACTGCAGAGAGGACGACTGTCCCTGCCAGCAGGTGTTTGTCTTTCCTCTGTCCTGCTGCTTGGATCAGGAGAAAGCAGGATTAGCAGATTATACAGCCTAAGCTATGGTGCGGTGTGTGAGCATCCATCACTCACAGTTTGCATGTTCTTTAATCAACATCTTCACCTGTGTGATTGCTCCTTGTTACAGTAATGAGCCACCTACTGCTCTGGCTCAGCCAACCCACACCTTTAGTTTAAGACGTTCATCCTGATTTCATGTGTTCACAACTTCTTCTGATAAGCATTTTTTTGAGACTTTTTGGGCAAATGTGGTGCAGGAAAGGTTTGTGAATATCGCATTAAGACAGTTTCCTCAGACTTTTTCATGCCTAAGGCCACTTAAGGTAAGGCATTTGTATTTATATCACACATTTTCAGCAAGAAGGTAGTTCAACGTGCTTTACATGAGTTAGAAGAAAATACAAACAAAACAATAAAATCAAAGACGAAAAGGTACAAGTATAAAGCTACATATTGGTTCCCCTTGTTTACTAAGAAA
The DNA here is from genome assembly GCA_903067095.1 of Girardinus metallicus. Lineage (NCBI taxonomy): Eukaryota > Metazoa > Chordata > Actinopteri > Cyprinodontiformes > Poeciliidae > Girardinus > Girardinus metallicus. The sequence continues at coordinate 5,609 of CAEGAE010010790.1, forward strand.
AATAGTCCATAATTTATAAGATACAGAAAAGTTGTTTCAATTAAAAACAAAGCTTGGGTAGTTTTTTTTTGTTTTGTTTTTTTTTTGTGTTGACGTTCTCATAATATTACTACTTTATTCGTGTGATATTGTGACTTCATCCTCATAATTTAAAAATAAGAAAAATCTTAGCCTGACACTTGTATTCCAACCTCAATTCAAATGTCAAATAAATAGAAGTTGGATTCTTGTTCTGATAAAACTAAATGTTGGCTCTCCGGGTCTGATTCTTGTTCTGGGTTGTTAAGTATTTTCTAAGTTTGTTCTATATTTGTAAACTAACAGGAGTTTTTTCTGGTTCTTGCTCCGATATTGAAAGCATAAAGCTGAACAATGGTCTAAAGTAATAATTACTCCATGGTTTATAAAAAAGTAATAAACTAATCATTTTTCTGTTTTAAACAAACAGTAACAGACCAACTTGAAATCGCCCCCACAATAACACGACATCTTAACATATTGAAAATATTCGTCTCTCTACTCGTCTTTGTTCCTCCGGACGTGAAGGTGGCGCTGTTTTGTAAATGTGGCATGCTGCTTATCAAATCCTGAAAACTGAGGGCATTATATGTTAATTTTGGAGTCTTTTGTGAGATTTTGATGTGACCTTTTAGTGATTTTGTTCTATATTCTCTCCATTTATAGACGCTTCACTGCAAAAACACAAAATCTTAACATGTAGTTTTGGTCGAGTTTACAGTGCAAATGTCTTGGTAAACTTGTAATAAGACAAAAATAACTAACAAGTAACTTTTCAGCAAAATATAGGGGCTTATAATTCCTTAATATTGATTTTAAAAAGTTCCCGTTCCACTGGTAGATAATTTCACTTACAACAAGATATTTTCCCCATGTCTTAGTGAAGTAATTTGTCAATGAAACTAGAACTTTTTCATCAATATTAAGAAATGATTGATTTAAAACAAACTCCTATATCTTTATGAAAAGTTACCTGTAAGTTAGTTGTGTCTTATTTCTAGTGTAATAAGACATTTGCACTAGAAACTAGACCAAAAATGGTGAGACTTTGTATTTCTGCAGTGTTACTGGTATAATCCTTTCCATGTTTTAGATGCTAATTTCTTTGTTTGTTTGTTTTTTGTAATCTGCTTTTGAATTTCTTCAGCTGTGGCTACAATGTGTTGCTTTTTGAGATCTTGTCGTTTATTTCATGTTGTTGGATCTGAAGAGTGACATTGAACCAAAATATAAGAATAAACACAGTTTAGCTTTTCACAGAGTGTCAGGCAGGTTTAACCTGAATTAAAAATATTTTCTTCAAGTTTGTTTAAATTTAAACATTTTACAAAAACCAAAGAATTATTTTATAGAACAAATATATTCTCGCATCACTTTAAACTTCATGCAGAGACTCTCAGAATGACTCGCTTATTGCTTTGAGCCATTGGTGTTTACAAAACACCGACTCTGTGAAGCTTCAGCCCTAATTGTCAGGAATCTCTTAGTGTCTCTCCACTGACACAAAGTTTGAATAATTGGAGATTTTTCCAATTAGGTGGCGTGAGTTTGTCCCAAAGCTGCAGATGAGATGCACAGCCACATCCCTGCAACTTGACATTCCCCGAAGCCCTCCATGCGAGTGTCTGTCTGCATGCGCTGTGCAGATTCACTGACTGACGTCGTGACGGATTTCAGAGGATTCACGTCTCGCTGCCCAGAAGAAATATAAGCCGAGTCCAACAGGACGGGTAAAGATCTGACGTGTGAGTATTTATAGCCATCCTGATTATGCTGTCAGGGTGTTTGTTCCCGTTCTGAGGTCATCAAAGAGGATCTGGAAGTGTAAAAAAGGCTCAACTGGCTGACTGAGTAATGAAAGTAAGAGAAGACTGTCAACGAGAAGAAACAGAAACAATCTGCTGTCGCCTATACAGGATGTGTTGTGATCCTGCGTGGAAAACATTGAAATGCGTCGGCCAAGAAATGTTTGGTGTCTCTCCATAACTGATGCTGCTGATCCAAAGGGTCACTGTAAAACACTAGAGCTGCATTTAGTTTAAGACTTTAAGTCAAATAAATTTATCCAGTTTTAGATTTTGAACCTAAATGTGAGTTTGTGGAAGATAAACTTACAGCTGTAAGTTGTTTTGACTTTTCATTAATTTTGTCAAACCTCCCAGAGTTGAATAAACTAGAGGTTTTAGGTGAGCAGTTAAAAAAACTGAAAGAAGAAAAAGACAAGAGGGAGAAAAATTTCCCAGAATGCTTAGTGGCTTGTTTCTGTATCCTGAGATGGAAGAACGTTACATTGATCTGACTCTGGTGTTTTATTAAGGCAAATGTTTATTTTTATGTTCTGTTCACACTAAATGTTTCTGAGCTGAATTCATTATGATGTTTAATAAAATTCATTATCAGATCAGAAATTTTGTTCATGCAGTTTGAAACAAGAATTTAAATTATTCTGAAGCAAAATAAGTTATTTTAACTAGATATTGTGAGTAAAATAATAGAGAAATGTGGTTCTTTAGTTTTTTTACTTGCACATTGTGAAATAATTATTTGGTTTAAATCACAGCATTAAGTTAAAACTCACAATTCAAGATTAATGAACTTGAAAAACAAAGTTTAGACAACTTGTCTCTTGTTAAATCAACTTCATGAACTTTAATTTCTGAGTTAATACCAAAACAATTTGCTTGTCGACTTAAATTACATTTCAAGGCAGCAGATTGAGTTTCATTTTCAAGTTAAACCACCTTCACAGTGTAATCATTAAGAAGAAGAAGAAGAAGAAGAGTGGAGGGGACTCCAGCTGGCGTATATCTGACCCGGTGACCGGCGACATGCTGCTATACTGAGAGCCGCCGGTCGGCCATCAGGTCATGTGTTCACGTCTCTATGAACGGCTGAACAAGCCGCTTCAGTAATTAAGCATCAGTGGTTTGCTCTGACGTGTAGGTGTGTTATGCTAATGGGAGTAAATGTAGCATCAAGCCTGAAAAAAATAAAAATAAAAAAAGCAAACTGTTTCTTTTCCAGCCTTTCAGTCCAGTTGCGTCTGGTTCACTAAGCACTGATGAAAAGGCATTTTGATTAAAATCAGCTTTCTACAGACTTTTATTCATGCTGCAGTCGTCATGTGATAAGGAAGCAAAGAAAGAAATTTAAACTCATTCTACATCTTTTTTCCCCTCTGTTTCTTAAATGTGTATCCATAACTGTAGCAAACTTGTCCAAAAGGCTGAGACACTTTGAATTTTCTTCATAAATAAAAAACAAGAAGTAGTAGTGATAATATTTTCCCAAAAAAATCTCATGTTTAATTCTTCTTAACAAAAGGTCTTTATTAAAGTTTTCCTGTAGACTTTCCCATATTTTTCCACTTCTTCATTTGGTCTTTGACTTTTTTTTTTTTTTGTATTTTATATGTTAGACCAACACAAAGTAGCATGTAATTATGAAGTAGAAAAGAAAATAATTGTTTTTATAAAATCTGAATATTCAACCCTTCTGTGCCTTTAAAATCACCTTTTTTTGTTGTTTGTTGCAATAATAGTTGCAAGTTTATCAGCTTTACACATTTAGAGATTAGTCAATTAAAAAATCCTCCAGCATGATGCTGCCGCCACCATGTTTTACACTTAGAATGGGGTTTTCAGATTAAGTTGCAGAGTTGGTTTTGTAGAAGAAAGTAAAAAAATAAAATGCATATATATATATATAATTTTTTTTTAAGAAAACGATAAGAAGAAGTTTGTTGATTTACATCTGCTCAAAGATGGACTCCTAACTTAAGCACTCAAAGTTAAAAAACTTAACATTTCATTGCATTATTAAATACACAATTTAAACTTTTTGATTAAACAATGTTTAATGAATGTTGCTTTTTGGTAATTTCCTGTTGTTGTTTCTTGTTGGTTTTTGCTCTTCTGGAGCTGTTTCTGCAAGATGGGATGGAGAAAGTTCTTCTTCTGCCACGGGTTGAGAATCGCGGTCGACCAGCTTCCTGTAGTTCAGTCTGTCATGGCTGGAGGCCCAACGTTATAAAATTAATTACATTACTTAGAAAATACACGTCTAGGTGACACGGTAGCTGCATTTCCTTTACAAATATGGGAAAAACTTTGATGGTACTCCGCTAACGTAAAATTAATTAAATAAATCTGAGAATAATTACGCATCAAATCAGTTTGTTTCTAAAAAAAAAAAAAAAAAAGATGCAGCGCCATGATCCTCCTCCTTTGTCTTTTCCGTTGCTGATCATGTGACTCACATGACGCATTTTTTTTTTTTTACCAAATTCTCTGATCTTGACACAACCCAATGGTATGTTGATTAAAATCAGCTTAATTTTTAATCAAAAATAAAAACGATTAACGTTTTTTAATCATTTTTTTTGATAAAAAATTATACAACAAAGACAGTGAGCAAGGCAGCTTTCACCTTCCTCTAAACAGACTGAAATTCATTAAATAAGAGGTACGATTCTTGGCTTCAGCCGTCACTAATGCCAAGATGGCCGACAGTGTTGTGACGGGTCCGTCAGGCTTCTCTGCAGGGTATCTTGTGAAACTTTTTTTCTAACATGCTCTCATTTTTTTTTATAAAAAACCCCCAGTTTTTTTCTTTCTTTTTTTTTTTTTTTTAAATCAAAGTTAAGTAAAAATTAAGGAAATTTATTTTCGTAATTCCTATTTCAGCCATTATATGGTCAATAAACAGCTGGTTTCTCACTTTTCTCTGCCAAAATGTGGAAGCTATTTTCACTCAAAACCTGTTTGGGGTTTCAGACGACACTTTGTTTACTCCGTTAGTTTGTGTTTCTGCTTATTCAGCGGTAAACCGGTGTTTACGTTGGTCACAGCGCACCGACAGCATGCGGGGCTTTCGGACCGAGATGAGAACCTGCCTGTTTGAATACAAAGCTTGTAAAGAGAGACAGGAAAACACGAGGAGACAAAACACACAAAATGTGTAAAAACAGCTGCAGCAGACTGTTTAGTTTGTTTCCTCTGGATTTCACTCGAGTGAAACTATTTAAACTTTAAATTTGCACAGCTTTGAGGACGCCTCGCTGACAACCAGCATCGTACAGTCGATGTTAGTCGGTGGGAGCTTCATAACCAGCTGTAATAAACAGGCTGAGACACACAGAGGTAATTTATAATCGTTTGTGTCAGATAATATCTAGAGCACCTGGTGATTCGCAGAAACCCATCAATGAGGGAATTTATACGTAATTTTTATTATGGAACGTTCATTTACAATCAGTGGAGAGACAGGAGATGGAGAATACAGCTTTTCTATATGAGATTTTTCACACTTGACACCGCAAACTTTGACATATTTTGTTTGATTTTTATGTGATAGACCAACACAAAGTAGATCGTACTGTGAAGAGGAAAGAAAAAGCAGAATTTTCAGTGAGAAATGTGAAAAATAAAAAAACTTCATGGCTGCCATTGCAGTTGTACCTCTGTTGGAGTCTGTCTCCGTCAGCTGAGCAATGGGCAGCAAAACCTTTTACCAATTTATCTTTGTAAAAGGAGTCAAAGTCAGACTTGTGTGGAGAGTTTCTGTGTATTAAAGGTGGATTCACACCAGCCCTGTTTAGTCCGCTTTAATAAAATTTGAGTTTGTTTGTCTGGAAAGTTCGGTTTGTTTGGGAAGACGTGAACGTGTAACGGAACAAAAAAGCTTAAAAAAGCATATGATGCAGTTTTTAAGTTGAGGAGTATTGATCTGGCTGTACAGGAGGGAAATAGAGCCGCTGCACGTAAACTCGGTGTGAACGAATCTATGGTTCGGCTTTGGAGACGCAGGGCTGCGTCCTTAATAAATCTGCTGGATTTATTGCTGCATCCTTGTGGAGATACCAGCAGCTTATATATGTACGTTTCCAGTTTAAAAAAAAAAAAAACTTTGTAGATGCGGCTTATAGTGAGGTGCGCTCCATAGTCCGGAAAACACGGTAGTTTGGTTTGTTTGACAGTGGAGTGTGAAAGCAAACCACACCACTTCAAAATGTAACAAATGTTGCAGCTTGATTGAACCGAGTCTAGTGGACTATCAGGTGGGAAAACACAGAAAGTTTTGCCACAGATTCACAATTTGGGCCATGAAAATATTTCAGCCTAAACTATTCGTTTGTACCTCTGGCTGTACGTTTAAGGTGGTTGTCAGTCTCATCTTGTTGCAGCATCTATCAGGTTTTTTTCAGGATTATTCTATCCTTTCTAAACAAACTCCATCTTCCTGTTGGAGGGAAGGTCCGCCCTGATACACCACCATCCTCAGGTGGCTCTGTAAACGTTTGAGCTTGTTCAGGTGTGTTTGGGCATCATGCAGCTGCATTCTGAAAATGACAATAAGTCGTAGTGAGAAAATGTGTCACCATGGTGACGCGTCATGTCAACCCTCTATTTTCTGAACCTCATGATGTTGTTTACCTGTTTCGCTTGGTTTCTATTATCACGCCAGGCGCCGGAGAAATAACAGTGATTTCTGCAGCGTTGCTTTGATTCGCAGCAGATGATGGAGGCATTTTCAGCCCAACTACAGCAGATCAACCAAAACATGTTTTATTTTCTTTATCAGGACTTCAAACTACCACAAAGCTCAGACTAAACCACGAGTTTCTCCAGCGCTTGATATTAAAGTGTGTGAATAAATTACTGTGTGTCTTCTTCCCTGCGTGAACCTCCCACTGGAGCCCCAGAAAGAGTCTCGCCTGAAGCGTCAAGCAGCGAACAGACAACCATTAATCATTGATTAAGAACATTTACATCTCGTTCCTTTTAATTATTTCTTCTCGAATCAGCGGGGCTGCTACACAGAGTGTCTAAGCCGAGCAGAAGCAGACTGGAGACGTGCTGAGCTGGGTTATCTGGGTCAAGTTCATGTTTGGCTGAGGAAATGACATTTTAAGAGCAGTATGTGACTGGAAAGATAGAAAAAAATATTGTTTGTAGTCAGAAAACAGAATCCTTTTAACATCAAGAGATAAAAAATAAAAGCCATTGTGTTGAGTGTGTGCCATTAGAGCAATTCTGAACGTGTACAGATCGGTGCTGCAGCTTCACAGGAGGCCAAAACATTGATTTTGAAATGCTTGTGGTTTATCAAAGGCTGACTGGCTCAGGGTAAAACCTCATTCTTGATCTCCTGCGACGTTCTGAGCTGTTCAGCAGACCATGACGGAGCAGCCGCGACTCTAACACTTTGTCTAAATCACGCTCTGGAACTTTCTTTTGTATATTTGCATTTTTACTTTTTCCTTCACTTTTTACCCAATACAATATTTCAGTAAACTAATATATTATTGTTTTTACTTTATCCTGTGTTACTAAATTCAACATTATTTTATCAGCTATAATCATACTAATGGTAATTTAATGTGGTGGAAGTGAAGTGTTAAATATATAAACTTGATTTTTGATTTTGCATTTATGTTGGGACATCTCTGCAAATGATATAAAAAAATGGCCTTATATTTCCCATCTCTAAGCCCCTGTTGTGATCTGAAATTTTCATGCATCCAACATCGACATACAGTTGAAACCAGAAGCTTTAATACATGCACAAAATGTATGTATAAAAAGACAAAATCACACTGTTCCTGTGTCCGGTCAGTTCGGTTTACCTTATTCACTTCTATCTGCTAAATGTCAGAATCACAAGATTTCTTTTAGCCACATATTTTTTTTTTACTTCTTTAAATGTAGTTCCAAAGCTTGTACTGACCACAAACCGTACAGATAGGTGGTCAGTACAAGCTTTAGAGGGCGATATACAATGTTGCAACATGTCATTAACACATGACGGATATCAAGTATCAGCATTGATGAATTTAGTACTTCATTATATGCTAAATACCATTTTGGCATAGTGTTTTATCATTAGCTTCCACTAAATACCATGTTAGCATGGTGCTTTAGCATTAGCTACTTCTAAATACCATGTTGGTGTAGGGTCTTAGTATTAGCCTCCACTAAATACTATGTTGGAATAGTGCTTCACCATTACTTTCTGCTAAATACTGGGTTTAGCATTAGCTTCCACTAAATACCATAATGACAGAGTGCTTTATTAGTCTTTGCTAAATATGATGTCCTACACAGCTTTAGCATTAGCTTCTGCTAAATACTGGGTTTTATAGCACTTTAGTATTAGCTTCCACTACATACCATGTTGGTAGATGTTGAGAATTAATTGAATGTAAAAGCCCCCGGCTCGTTTTAATTCTCACATGTCCCTGGGTTCAAGCTGGATCCCACATGTCAGGAGTTGGAACACACAAACGGACGGACATCGCTGTTCAACTT
>CAEGAE010010795.1:0-14892 GCA_903067095.1 Girardinus metallicus
TCACCATTCTTGTGATCATTCTGACCCCACGGGCTGAGATCTTGGTGGAGCCCCTGATGGAGGGAGATTAGCAGTGGCCTTGTAGGTCTTCCATTTTCTGACAGTAGATTTCTTCACACCAAGCTGCTTGCCTATTGCAGATTCAGTCTTCCCAGCCTGGTGCAGCTCTACAGTTCTGTTTCCGGTGTCCTCTTTGGTCTTCACCATAGTAGAACTTGGAGTGTGACTGTTTGAGGTTGTGGGCAGGTGTCTTTTATACTGTTAACAAGTTCAAACAGGTGCCATTGATACAGGGAATGAGTGGAGGACAGAGGAGCCTCTTAAGGAAGAAGTTACAGGTCTGTGACAGCCAGAAATCTTGCTTGTTTGTCGATGACCAAATACTTATTTTACACCCTTATTTTCAAATAAATTCTTTAAAATCTTTGTCTTGATTGATTGATTTCACGGATTATCTGTCTCACAACAAACTGGCATGACACAGTGATAACTTTAACAAATATGGAGAAAACATATTTTATTAAAGTTATATACTGCAGCTTGAATAAAATGCAACTACATAGCATTTTTTGAGAAGTCTGGATTGCTTTATGTGTATTCTGCACGTTGCTTTTGACTGTTTCTTGTGGGGAGAGACATTTCAGTAATCTAAAACTAATAGAAAAAATTTAAGCAACCTACTTGCATACTGTATGCGGACTGTTGGATGTAAAATTTACTAGCAGTGAATTTTGTGCTAGTATCAGTATTGGACCAAAGAAAGCAAGGTAGTTGTAAGCCTTTAAAATTGTGACGCTTTTTATGGGTCAAATAAACTCAAAAAATTGTAACAGCATCTGTGCAGGGGGGGCCCAATCTAATTTTTTTGTCAGGGGGCAAAAGATTCCTGGTGGCGCCCCTGCAGCTGTGTTTTGGCGATTGCTGCAACAATCAGGAGAATATGATACCAGTGTAAAACTCCTTACAGAAAATGTGAAACCTGTTGTTGTAGAGCTGATTTGTGATTCCAGTTTTACTCAAACCTGAAGCCTGAGAAACAGCTTTTTTTTTCCAACATGTACCAATCTGTAAAGTCTCTGTGTGGTCATAGACCTGTAGCATGCAGCAAAAAACATTAAATACAACCAGAAACCTTGTTTAAAAAAAAAGTGAAAATATAAGCATGGAGGAGCTGAAGATGTTACAGGCATGCATACATTTCTGGAAAACGTATGTCTGTAAATGCAAAAAAAAAAAAAAAAAAAAGCACAGTAAAGCATGTCAAACTCCTTTCCTGACTACTACAGGCAGATAAAAGCAAAAGAAGAGATGTAGGTCTATCTGCTAAACTGCTGCTGGCAAAGATGTCCAGTATTATCAAAACAATTACATGTAAATTTTATCACTTCTACTAACACCTTCTAAACTTTATGTGAACACCATTCATGAGGCAACAAATGTTCCACCGCCAAAGCCAGAATATCACTGAAGTGATGCCAAAAGTAACCTCATAACATCTTTCAGATAATCTGCTTTCGCAAAACAGCACTGTGTCATCAACTGCTTATGATGATAGGATCTGTTATTGCCCATTACCCTTGCGGACTTCATCCTGTAAAACATGATATAACAAAGGCATAGATATATAAATGAAGACCTGCTGCCCATCAGATAAAGTTGCTTCCTCCGTTAGCTGAATCCACTTTACGATTAATGCACCAGAGTGCTTCTGAAACAGAAACAACCTAGATGTTTATTATATACATAACGCGAAGAGTCTGTTTTCAAAGGTTTCTGTACCACCTAGTTTTATTATTAAGATTTCTGTAAATTGTGTTGTGGCTCATTTTTACAGATGAATCTGTTGGAGCTCAAAAACAGGTTCAATAATGTCAGTGACTGCTATAAATTGACAGTAATATATTTGAATTGAATTTTTTTTGTTTGTTTTTCTCTTATATTCCTAATGAATATATGTACGAATCATCGCAACGACAGAAAACAGATTCTTAAGTTTAGATCATCTAGCGAGTAATTTCACAATATGCATCAAAGTCCCACTAGAAAAAGATACCAAACAGATCAGCAGTCAGGTGTATGCACTGGCCTGCAGTGAAATGCGAGCAAAGACAGATTAGATGAGTTATAGTGCTCTAATGTAAGCTTGCACTCAACATCAATCATAAGATGAAGGACAGACGGCAAGAGATTTGGACACAAATCGTTTGACTGAGGAGAAAATTTTTTTTCCCAAGTTCTTAGAATCTAAAAAATAGCTGCTAAATAAACCACAAATAGCTAACATTAAAGTTCAGTCTGGCGAGGAACAAAGATGATCACGTCAAACAGCTGACCAGAATTCAAAATGGGATTTTCTAACAAAATATTGTCAAAATCCTGAATATTTTAAACCAACATATTGTGTTTAAATAGAATTTGTGCTTTAAACATATGTGCTGGGACCCAGTATAGGTCCTGACACACCAAGCAAAGAGTCATAAGATGATCTCAAGAAACAAGAATGTAAATATTCTGGTTCATCCGCACACTAATTTGTTCCATACACCTATTAAACAATTGCATGTGTTCGTAGTCACCTGATGACACTGAATTGATCAGCTGTGTATCATCTGCATAAAACATAAAAACAGCAGAAAACTGGGACTAATGTGTTTACTGTTTTTAGGAAGGTTTCCAACCTGGGGCTTTCCCTGAAGCCAGCATATGGTGACAGAGTGTGTAATCTGATTTAATACCTACAAGGGATCAATATACAAACATTGTTGATAATAAAACTCTATAGGGGGTTTGGCAACACTTTTAACAAAATCCTTCAGAGTGAAGACTGGAAGACAAGAAGAAAAACACCTTACCTAAGCAATTATGGAGCTAATTTTCCCCCAAAAGTCATGACATCTGGGGTTATGAATGCTTTAATGTCCTCCAGCTTGCTTATGTTGTGTTTCACTCTGTTTTACAGTCCCTGTTTGCATATTGTTTGAAGTCTGATGAAAGCTGAACAAATTTTGTTTTTTACATTTTTAATGATGATGACAGACTTTGATTTTACATAAAAAAATATTTGTCACTAGCATTCCTATTCAGAATGATTAGAGTGATATTTATAATAACTATGATCCGCAAATAATGAAATATTTCATTACTCTACCGTAGGCTCCAGCATAGCTGCTGTGCAGTTAATTACAACTACCATCTGCCACCTCCAGCGATTGTAGCCGAAACTGTGATTCTCAGATAAACAGTAGCCGTAAAGCAATGAAGTATTGCAAGCCATATGTGTCCTATGAGAATCTAGGTGACCTGCAGACATGGGCATGAAGAAAGTCTGTCACTAGGAGACAAACAGGCAGCCAAAGCTTCAGAATAACAGCCTCTCAAACAGGCAGCCATTAAAGGTCTCATCAGTGGCAAGGCAGCAAACCAAGAACAGGCCTGCACAGCTAAAGCTGTGGTATTCAGCAAGTGTGGGCAAGGGGCAGACTGTCAGCTTTTGGCTTAGAAATTCTGAAAGAAAAAAAAAGGTGATTTTTTTTAAGAACAAAGGAAAGAAAGTAGTTGAAGAAAACTACTAAATTATGCTAAAAATGAAAGCAAAACTGCAGAAAGAAAAGAGAAGGTGATTTAAAAAAGTAATAAATTAAAATGCATTCTGGTAGAAAGTGGGAAGATACATCATATTTTAAAAGAAACATATTCAACATCTGATAATTTGATCTGTTATTTTAATTTGCTTTACTTTAAGGTGTGGATGAAATATTAAAAGTGATGATTAAAGTTAATTGGTTTAAATTTCACAGCTTTCAATTTGCTTAAAATTCTCAAAATCACTAAAATAAAATTTTAGCCATTCAGACTTCTGGTCTGAATGGCTAAAATTGATATGTTCTTTATACCATGGTGAATACTTGTTATTAAAATTTTTGTAACAAACATGGCAGATAAAAGGATAGTGGCTGAGAGATTGAGCACAAACAGTGGCAGAGAAGAAAATGTGATGGAAAGAATAAGAAATAAGCGTATAAAATTAATTCCTAGAGGGAATAATGGCGACATCCTGCTTTCATGGAGAGCTCAAGATGGGAAATGCAGAAGCTGCACGTGGGCAGCAGTCATGAAAAACAAAGCTTTCTATCAATGGTTGGCTCCTTAGTCCCCCATCTGTCCCCTTTAGCCTGAAGCCAGTTACATCAGACTGACTCAACATGACACACACATGCACCCGCACCCCCGCACACAAGTGTGCACATTAAACCTGGACACATATGCATGTGGTTGCTTCAACAAAATGAATACATGTTCAGAGACTACAAATGGCTATTCAGGATCAAATTGTTAAGAGGATAAATAAAAGAAAGCAGTACAAGGCAAGACAAAACGCATTCAGACAAGCCTAATCCACATTTGCTCTTTGAACTGGTGGCTGATTCATAATTTTTTGGCATTGCTGTACTTGGTGGATTAGGATTTATTTTTTTCAGTTTAGTTTTCATTTGTTCAGGTCTAGTTTTCCATTATACTTCATCGACTCTGTTCCAAGAATGAAAAGTTCGGAAGATATGTTCTGTTAAAGGGTTAGGCGCAGTTAATATTTTACTTACAGGTTACAACCATGTTAGATTCTCATGTTTAATGCAAAAATATTAAAATACAATAAGCTAAATACATTTTTACACTGCATCACTTCTCTGTTAGGTAATTTCTCTGACTAAGACTGCTACAAAACACTGTTTACACCACGTCAATAGGATAGCCTGTTTAGACAAACAGCAGTCATTTCTTTATGCCTTTTCAACAAAATCTGACCTAGATGATTTGTGTTTTTGCAGCCATAGCAGTGGATATAAAAAACAACCTTCATATTGAGGACTATTTTAATTAAGTATTATAAAAAGCAATTTAGAATAGCACCAAACCAACAATAATTTGACAAAGGACCGACTTTTAGAAAGCTAAAAGTGATTGAAAAATGACAACCAAGCTATCAAGTTACAACAAGTGAAGTGATAAGACTATCAAGTTCATTCCAGTTATAAATTAGCTTTTGATAACTATGAACATAAACTCAAAATACACAGTTCAATAACACACTTTTAAAGCTGAACAAAATTGCAATTAGGTTCTGATAGTAATTGAAACAATCTATACAAAACTACATAAAAAAATATAAAAAAAAATAAATCCCCTTTTAATCCAAGAACCTATTCTTCAATGTGTTAACCTTTCATTTTCACTTATATTTAAACTGAAGAAAAGCATCAAACAATAACATGGGAATGTAAACAATAGCAATATTAATCAATCCATAAGATTAAGTTTAAAGAATTAGTAAAACAAAAATCCCCTTAAAAAAAAACAAAAAAAATGTTACTTTTTGGCACAAGACTGAGAATCCCAGAGTCTCTGAATTTCAGCAAATTTAACAAAACACTAAGGCACAGTTACAGAAACATGTACTTTAGACCAAAAAGTCTTTCCATCACCAACAAAATAGCATTTTAACATATTGTATAAACTCTGTTTACCCTAATCTCTAATCCTAGCCTTACATATGCTTTTCTGGGTAAAAATAGACCTCATTGCATTTCATCTGCACCACAGGGAACCCTCAAGAGTCTTAGTGCAAATCCTAAATAGGTTTAAATAAGCTGTGAAAAATATTACAGGCCAGATTTATTTGCATATATGACTTCAGATTATACCTGCAAACATGATTTTTTGGTGCAATAAATGCCTCAAAATCATGAGTACAGTTAAGTTCTATAATTCTAAATAAATTTTTCATAAGCCTTCTTTATTCATAAAATATTTATGTAGCCTTAAATTATACTGCTTACACTAGAGACATTAGTAAAGCCATGCATTCAGAATCACCTAAAAGCTATTTTATTATTATATTGAAAGAACATTTCCTTTAAAAAAAATCCATTCGTCCATTCATTTCCATTACACCCTTGTCCCTTAATGGGGTCAGGAGGGGTGCTGGTGCTTATCTCCAGCCACGTTCCGGGTGAGAGGTGGGGTACACCCTGGACAGGTCACCAGTCTGTCGCAGGGCTAAAAAAAATCATCTCAGTTTTTCATGAGAATAGTGGTAGTTCTTTTACAGACAAAGAAAATCTAGATCAAAGTAGAAGTAACTGCAGCAGTAAAGCAAAACATCTAAATGTCTTTCCTCCTTCTAATTCCCCCGACTGTTTTGGGCTTTTTGTCACACTGGCCATGAAAACTCCCATCACCTGAGTTGAGGCAGAGGTCACCCAGCACAACACACCGTGACATCTTTGGCCACAACACTTCAAATATGCTCCTCCTAGTGAGAGTTCACACCTTTATTTCCCACTTCAGAAGAGCTTCTGCTCTGGACTCAGAGAAAAACACTTACAAAGACACTTTCGCCCTGTATGCTGTAGAGGGAGTAGAGCCAAAAGGAAAGGAGAAAGCAGATAAATGCACCCGCGGTTTCAGACATACTTAAAAGATAATAATTTTTGCTAATTTGGGAACATGCAGTGCATCATGAAAATATTCACAACACTTTGCTTTTTCCATATTTTCTTAAGTTACAGCCTTATTCCAAAGTGTATCGAATTAATCTCTTCCCTCTGAAATACCCAATTATGACAATATGGAAAAAAAAAAGTTTTTTGCAAATTTATTAAAAATAGAAAACAAACATTTAACCAACCAACCATGTAGCTGCCAAACCCACAAGCAGGCAGAAGCAAACAAAAACCTAAACCATGAGTCAACAACAATTATTTGAGCCTGAAGTGAATGTAAGCCTTTCATTAGCCAAATTGTGGCTAATTATGCCCCATCTGTGGTAATTATTTAATTTTGCTTTCATAGAAATATGTTTTCCAAACTATAAGTTGCTGGAGGACATACTTCCTCCTACTACTTCTTTTGTTCTGACTTAGGTGATCCAGCATTTCTGTGTTTGCGCCTCCATTTTTCTAGAGGCACAATTGACTGAGCTCTTACTGCTAATAACTGTTTAATTTTGTCTCTCACTTGCATATACAACATCTGGAGCATACAAACAATAGACTTCAAACAAAGCAATAAAGCACATTGACCTTAAATTCTCACCTCTAAACTGCCTTACATTTTATATTTGGGTAAAGTGGCTTTGTTGGGAAAACAACTGGTCCAGAATGCTTCAAAAGTGACAGAGAAAAAAGAAACGGAAAAAGAACTGCCACAGATTTGTAATCTTGTAGAACCCAAGCAGTCGTAATGAGACAGAAAAAGAACATTTATGGTAAGTCCAAACTGTAATTATGTGAGCCCTTTGGATCAGGCTCCACTGGACTCGCTGCACTTCTGCTCTCTCTGTTTTCTGTTTGCCATCATGCTGCTTTGGCTTGGCGTAACAAGAACAAACGCAGTTACCATCCTAAACATAGGATGTTTAAAAAACATCTATCCAATTAGCTGGGTTTGGCACCTGTTATGTTATATTTGCATATTAAAATGTTAAACATCAATGAAACGATGAACAGAACCAACTGTCCTCTGTTATTTTTTTGGTGCTTCAAAGAGTCCTGAGTAAAGTGTTAGTGTTGTTGCATTTTATTCAACATGTAATGTACAAAAGAACAAAGGATGATCAATAGAAACCACAAAAACAAACCTTCACCGGGCTGACTTGTCTTTCCCCCCAAAAAATGATAAAATCCACACAATTATGATTTTTTTTTACTTCAATAAGGATAAATATATTCAAAGCGATGACAATCTACTTTAACAATAGAAACTAAAATTCCCAAAGCTTTTAGTACTTTGGTAACTGTTTGAATTTGAAGAATCCATCAGAAAATAAATACACATTTATATATGGTTCTCCAGTGGACACCTCAATAAAAAATTTGTAGGACTTAACTAATCTTATCACAAGTCGTGTCTCGTTTAACTCAAACACTGGTTCGTTCACATTCCATGTCACTAAATGCATATTTTTCTAAAACCTCAGACAGGATTAAATAACTCTGCACATCAGAGTCAACTATAGTGTGTAATTTAAAGCAAAAGCAGAGCAAAGTTCTGATGGGCTTGTTAAGTTTCCACCATCTGGCTAAGAAAAGCATTTCTTTCATTCTGAAGTATAGCTTTACCAAGAGGGAATCCAAATTGCGGCAACATGAAAGCAGCTAAATGTTGACACCGATAAGGATGCAACAGTAACCAGATTTAGATGTAGACAAACAAACAGGAATCATCTCATCCTGACGCTTTTTGAAGCAGAAGCTGTAATTTAGGTTTGAAACTGTGGTCAAACGTTTGCCAAAAGTTTTAATCTGCACATTCAACAACACCACTCCTCCGTTGCAAAACACACATAAAACACACACAAAACACACACAATGCGTTTCCAAATGCTGCAAAGGAACACCTGTTTTAGCTCAACAATACAATGTGAGGCAACTATTCTGCTGGATAGTTTTGTACACAACATTTTTATTGAACATGAGTGGAAATATAATTATGTACAAAGTTAGAAACATAAATTAGATTTACACAAATGACAAAAATAAAAATCATCCCAATGATAGGCAAATAAACAAAGACAACAAATTATCACCTATATCTAATCAAATCAAGATACAAAACCTCTACAACTGCATTGTTATAATTGGTAATATCTATTTGGAAGATTGTCTCAAATATAAATGTGAATATAGCAATGTTTACAGTAATTGCTTTAGCTGACACTTTTTTTAGCTGATAAGGATGCGTAAAAATTCTTTCAAAATACTTATTGCAGTTACATAATGTCGTATAATAATTTCTTAGAACAATTTAACCTTCAGTGTGAGTACATTTATTTAGTTGGTTCAAAGTAAAACAGGCAGTGAGCTAAAGAGTCGAGTCTTACCATAATAAACCACAAAAAAGGTTCAAATCAGTTACATTTATAAGATTCTTTTCTAGAGGGGTTTGAGTGCCTTTAAAATATACATATGTGAAGTCGGATCCTTTTCTATTTAGATAATGCTATTGCAATAAGTGACAAAAGTATTTTAAAGTATTTTTACACACCTTTACCAGGGGTACAGATAAATATCGAGATACCAAAAAATGAAATAATTTTGAAAAACTTCAGTAAATAGTTCAAGACACGTCTACTGCAGTTAGAAAACAAACATGTTTTACCTCATTTTCCCGTTTTCCTTCTTACTGCTCCCTGTGGGGCCTGGCTGTTCGTCTTTGCAGGCACTTCTCACAATCTTTCTCAAAACCGTAAATGGCTTGTTTATTCTCTACATTTAATTTGGTTTCTAATAGCTTCCTTTTTTTGCGTTATTTCATTGGGTTCAATTTTCTCTGGACCGAGATGCATTGACTGTGCATGAGCAGAGCCATTGAATTTCACACACTGTGTTTAAATGTGTGAGAATGGTAATAAAAAGTCATTATTAAATGATGGCAGAAAGTCTAAAATCAGGAAGCCTTTCTGTTTTTACTTCCCTATTTTATTGAATCTCCTCTGTCTTCTGGCAAAGTTTCATCTTCAGAAAATGTATACAAATCAGAGGTTATTTCTAAAAGAGGGACACTTCCGGAAACCCCCCAAAAAATCTCTCTGCTGTACTTCTGGTAACAGAACACATTTTAAGTTTCACACCTGTAGACTGTATTTCAGGGAAATAAAACTTCCACTTTTCTCATTTTAAATCAGAATTCATAAATCCAGACAATTGGAAACTTAAAGCAGACGGATGCATCAATCTTTATCCATCTCAGAGTGTCACTTTACTCGGTCTGCCTTCCGCTCCCCGCCGAGCATCTTACCTTCTGAGATCTCGTTGTTTTCTCGGGTGACATCACTCTTTTTAGTCCCCTGGGTCTGAGCTGTTTCGGAGCCTGATTGTTGAGCTGGAAGGAAGAATAAACAATGAAAAAGAAATTTTATCTATGTTAACGAACAGAAAAAAAGATCAACTAAAATAGAGGATAAGATGAAAAGTTGGTGTTCAGTCCTTGGCTAGACTAAATTAATTATACTAAAGTATTATTTTAAAACCTCCCTGTGCATGCGTGGGTTCTCTCTGGGTACTCTGGCTTCTTCCCACAGTCCAAAAACATGACTGTCAGGTTAATTGGCCTCTCCAAATTGTCCCTAGGTGTGAGTGTGTGTGTGCATGCGTGTTCGTCCTGTTTGTCTCTGTGTTGCCCTGCGACAGACTGGTGACCTGTCCAGAGTGTACCCCGCCTCTCACCCAGAACGTGGCTGGAGATGGGCACCAGCAACCCTCCCGACCCCACTGAGGGACAAGAGTGTACAGAAAATGGATGGATGGATGGATTGATGATTTTAAAACAAAAAAAATGCAATATTTTTCTGAAATTACCACAACTCATGAAAATGTAACATATTTGAAATCGTCTAATAGATATGACATCAATTTATGTTGTCATGTCACACCAAAAAGAGGATAAAACTGGAACACAATGCAATCTAATCTATTTAACATCCCTCAATACTTTGCAGGTCAATTAATTCAGGGCATCCCTCCACTACTTTACACATTTACAATATTTTTCTTTGCAAAATAATTCAAGTAAATTAGCCGGAGAGCATCTGTGAACATCAATTTGTGAACAGATATTCTTGGTTATATTTAATTAAGCCATTTTAACTGCGATAAATGATTTGATATATCATTGGAGCACTGGCTGTATCATTATTTTGTTTTTCTGCTGGAAGATCAACCATGTTCCCACCAGCTGGAACCAGCTCTCCTGCTCCTGCTGCAGTTAAGTATCCCCACAGCATGATACTGTCACCGCCATGTTTAACCATGTGAATGGTCTGTTATGTTAAAACACTTTAACCTTGAGATCTGTTTGTTGAGTTTCTTGGCTAGCTGTTCTTGTTGTTTTGTAACAAACCTCTGAGGGAGCTGAACAGCTGAGATTAAACTGCACAAAAGAGGGCTCTTTTTTTTTTTACATACATATCTTCTGATTGCATTGGATACACTGGATTTCTTTGGAACAATAAGAGTAAGGAGAGCTGACTACAAATGTGTGCCACACTTTTCAGATTTTTATGTCTACAGATAATTTATTCATTTACTTATACTTTACAATTGTGTGCGACTTTGTATTGGTTTAGCACACAGAATCCACATTCATGACATTTTACACATAAGTATGTGAGATCAAAAAATGCACAGCTTTCTAATTTCCCAATGAGAGCAAATATTATTCTCAGTGCAAAATTAAAGATCTATGAACACAGCCCTTTGCACTTGTGCATTTATGCATGCAGCACACACATAAGCTCAATATGTCCTGATTTGTATTTTCTAGAACAGCAAGTAAATACCAGCAAGTCTGTGAATGTCAGTGTCTGAAACAAAGGAAACACTTGTCCTATTTCTGTGTATTTCCCCAAACCAGCATGCCACAGTAAAGTCAGGCATGCTGTTGTTATGCTTCTGCAACCATAGACTGGCAAAAATAAGAAACAAATATTTCTGAAGGAGTTTACTTCACTTTGTACTAAAAAATAAATCAATACATTTGCCAATATTGTAACTTTGTAAAACACTTCAAATAAGTAATTGGCATTGGAATTAAAATGTACAGACTTTTCAAGCAAAGCAGATAAGAGGATATTAAATAAAGCATCCCTCCCAGCACCATCAGTCAACATAGAATCACTCTAATGAACATTTCTAGAACCTACATAAGTCTAACTATGTACATGTGTTTACAGGTAGAGAAGTGATGCTAAACGACCTAAGCGATGAGCTGTATCAGACTGATTGACAGAAAATATGGTCCCTACAAAACAGCTGACAGTTGGAACAAAGAAAAGGATTTCAATCTTCCTTCAAGCACGTAAATCAAGGCAGAGGGTGTGAAAAGATGCTACTGGCTCATAGTCAAATGTCCAAACAAAATGTGAAGATTGTAAAAGGAAAAAAAGCAGGTACATTATGAAAGATGACAAAGTTAATAAAAGGACAGTAAACTGAATCTTTAAAATAAAAGAAATAAAAGAAAAATAGGCTAAAACATGGGACAGTGTTTTTGAGGCAGGGAGGAATACGAGATTAACAAACACAAGAACAAAACTAAAGTCATAACTATTACCAAAATAAAACAATAATGATAAGATACCATTAATAAGATCAAATAAGATGGCAAGTATTAAGCAAAAGAGATGGCACATGATAAAGTTTCACCCTGCAAAGTTGATCTGTCAACAGCTCATAGAGACCATTGGACTCCCAGTGACGGGGAATATAGATTTTTATTAGTAAGGAAGAAACAAAACAAATTCATGCAGTTAGACAAAATAGAGATGCTACCAACAAGATTTAGTCTGCTTTAATACAACTATCCACTCAAACTAAAGCATGAAAACAATGAATTAACTATATGAATGTCAACAATACATTATTGATGTGTTATTTATTTCATTTATTTGTTTCTTGCACTTTGAAAAAATAAACAGCTATATTCATATAATTGCATATCTCATTCATTTTTCTCTCTAAATTCTCTTTAAATCTATTTATTATGGATGCCTCATTTTAACAGGATTTTTGCCACGTTGAACTTTGGGGATAACCTGAGACAGATACAGAAGTCTCCCGAGTTACTGTATCTCCTTTCTGAGGAATCCCTTGCGATGTAGATCAAGGGTCTAGCTGGAGGTTTGGATTTCCCTCTTGAAGCAGTTCTCACTGCAATCCAATCTCAGAAAATTAGGAGTGAGGGACAGACGGTCAGACAGTGTGTGCCTCAATGAAATACCATCCATACATAAAAGGGCAATTTGCTCTAAAGAGAAACAGTACCACATAAGTGAATCTATGACAGAGTACTTGACATTTTTTTAAACCCCAGGGAGAGAAACTGAACTGTGGGGACTTCTGATGCAGCTTAAAGTGGGGAAACTAGAGGCTGTTTAACACCCACCTGAGAGGAGCAAAGATACAAAGAACGGGGCAAAGAAGAAACTATGCTATATTTTTGATGACAAGCCCCTACTGTGTGCTCCTGTCTCAGTTCCTACAGTTTCAAACTGTTAGGCTTACAGCTCTTATAGCCACACCTTAATCAGACAGCAGGTACTCTGCTAATCACATCTGATGGAGGGCTCCTGCTGCTAAGCTAACTTGCAGCAAGTGCGGTTGGTTGTTTTATGTCGCATTTTAACTTGGTCGATTTTCCTCAAATTGTACATTTGCATAAACTTAAAATGGGTCATGTCAGCTTTTATCGGGTGAGTTTTCAACAGAAGCCACATCATTTTAAGTATGATTTATCTTTTTGATTATGTTCACTCATCAGGCAAATGTGACCCAAATCTGATTTTTTTTTTTGCCCATATGAAACTTATATCCAACTTTTCCACAGCAGTCCGAAAGGCCAAAGTCCAATTATTTCACCTCCCAAAAATGTCCAAATTGTGCCACTTCTACATGTAGCATTAAGTCAGATTCATATCTGATTGTTTTGAAACCATCTGCAGTCTGAACGTGTTGTATTTTATCCAACTTTTCTGTCACTCGTGTGAGCTGTGCATCATAATTCTGCACTTGAAGCCAGGTGCTGTAAAACCAGACATAAACAATGGCTGAACATTAGAACAATGAAATTATGAAAAATCTGTAAGTGGGGTCCATCACAACAAAATTTCTCCATCCTGGTCCAATTAAGCATGCAAACAAACTTCTGTGCACAATTTGCAGTCAATGGTCCACAAAAGGCCATTTCTATTACCTGTGTTTTATTTTTATTAGCTTGCCTCATGTCATAATTTTGTGATGTTCCCATCAGCTCTGAATAGCTTTAAGATTGATCCAAAAATAGTGGCATCCATCATGACAGTCGTAAACAGTGTACTGCGGTGCAACGTAAACATTCTTCTTCTGCGCATGTGAGACGCTTTGAGGTTGAAGGTTAAATTGTTCACACAGGGCTCTGATTGTGGTTGCATTTAATAAGTAATATGAATGACAAAAAGCAGCCAAAATAATCAGAACTGATCATCAAGACTTGCTTTGTCAACATAGCCTTAGAAGTATCTCAGTTCATTTAAGATTCCTACCTTCATGTTTTCCTTGAAGAGGTTTGCTTTCCTTCCCGCCATTCACAGCACTGATCTTAAAGTTGTAATCTTTTGAGGGGTCATAATCTTTAATGACCAGCTTCGTTTCCTGCTTTGTTAGTTCAAGCACCTTCTGTTGTCCACCTGTTTCAAGGGAAGAAATGCACAATTAGAAGAAAAACATTTTCAAAGACCACTACCAAAAGCCACATTAATATAAGGTTTCTTTAAAGTCTAGTTCAAAAGCATTTATACACCTTGTGTGTTCATATTGCAACACATATCTCAGAAAGCTTTATTGGAATTCCAACAATTAGTAGTCCATGGAAGGAGCATAGAAAGTTAAAGAAGTTTAACTTGCATGACTGGCCGACATGACAGAACAGAGCAACCTGCTCCGGCAACTGCATATGTGCTTCGGTCATAAGTCACCAGTTTTGAATACATAAACAAAAAGAACAAGGGCTTACTCCGGGGTTAGAGCTGGAGTAAGCGCCCTTAGAACCGGCCTTACTCCGGCGTTAGCTTCGCTTCCTCCTCAAGCACTCGAAGGTTCACTTATGGCTCTGAGGCCGGTGTTACCGGCTGATTCGATTTATGAACGCTAATTTCGGCTAGCCGTTTTCTACTGTTCCCTCCTCGGAGGTTCACTTAGGCCTTATTCTGGTTCTAAGGCCGCTAACTCCGGTTCTAGCACCGGTGCTAAGGCCGCTAACTCCAGCTCTAACGCCGGAATAAGCCCTAAGTGAACCGCCGAGCGCTTGAGGAGGGAGCGGGAGAGAACGGCTGGCCGAAATTAGCGTTCATAAATCGGATTA
>CAEGAE010010797.1:0-18206 GCA_903067095.1 Girardinus metallicus
GTGCATGGTTGTTTGTCCTGTGTGTCTCTGTGTTGCCCTGCGACAGACTGGTGACCTGTCCAGGGTGACCCCGCCTCTCACCCGGAACGTGGCTGGAGATGGGCACCAGCAACCCTCCCGACCCCATTAAGGGACAAGGGTGAACAGAAAATGGATGGATGGCTGGATGGATGGATTGTGTTATAAAATGATTTTATGTGGCTGGAAAACACAATACTGCCCCTTTAAAATAGACAGTTTTAAGCATTGGTAGAAGAAGTGGTAAATATTTGCGGATTTTAGGTTTTCATAGGCAGCTGTGGCCCCGGGGTCCAGGGAAGAAATGTTATACATACTTGTTATACTTGTTTTGAGCCCCATAATATAAAATAATAATATGTAGAATAAAAATTTTATTTTCTCTAAACCTTATGAAAGCTGGGAGCTTTCAGATGGTATTTTAAACATTACATAAGCCATAGGCAAAGCATCAGCCACAATAAGAAGCCAAAGCTTGGTTTAAAGAAAAATTCTGAATAAATAAAAACAAGCAAGTTGTTACACAAACTATAGTAATCATACAAGAGCTCTTTATAAATGTATTTGTAGATTTTCTCTAAGTGTCTTACATCCACCACCCCACCTCAAGCTAAGCATGTGCATGAGAAAAAATGTGGCTCAGTTTAGTTTGCACACATTATCAGCAAATAACTAGAATAAATCCAGTGCATGCAACACTTGCGCTGAAGAGCAGTGCATGCAGCCATAATGGATTCTGTCATTTGAAATGGATGAAGTTCCATTAGAGAGCAGCACGGTCGCCGGGCTAAGTGTGATGAAGGGCGAAGCTTTACCATCTCTCTTTTATTTTAACAACGACAAAGAGGAAGCGGCATCCTGGCTCTGGAATAATGGAGCACAGTTGGATTGTGGAGTCTGCAGACAGAAAGGTAGACGTATGCAAAACCAGAGAAAATCTCTGGTTTCTCTTAGAAATGGGTGACAGAAAAAAATCCCCTTTATTATAGAGACTAGAGGTAACCAGTCCCCTTTTAAATGCAGCAGTTTGAAGCTACTTTCTGTTTCTATTTAAATCAACACAGCTTACTAATCC
This sequence comes from Girardinus metallicus, assembly GCA_903067095.1. Taxonomy (NCBI): domain Eukaryota; kingdom Metazoa; phylum Chordata; class Actinopteri; order Cyprinodontiformes; family Poeciliidae; genus Girardinus; species Girardinus metallicus. The sequence goes on from CAEGAE010010797.1 coordinate 1,094, forward strand.
TCCATCCTACCACGTAATTCTGTCCATGTTTTTCAGATATTCTTTATCCATCACTCACCTACTTTCTGTCTAAAAGTAAAAAGGGTCTATGTCAGCAGACCCACACACACACACGCACACCCCCACACACACAAGCATGGATGCACACACACCTCTTTACACTCACAGATGCATCCAAGCATAGATGACATGTTTATTAATCACCTCTTTAGCAGGCTTCCAGCCTGATTTACCGCTGATTTCTTAGCTGTCATCCCTGAGAACAACTGGCTGACATTTACAGGTAGAAGCATTCTGCAGTATGTCACACACACACACACACACACACACCCACACCCACAACACGTAGAACACAGTCGTTAAAAGGACTTGCTCAAGTTGCCCTGTACATGTACAAATGATGCGCGCACACACTCAAGACAGTAAGTCTGTCACACACTAACACACCTTCACACGCTCGCATTCTGCTCTTCTGTTTCTGTTTTGTCTTTTTTTCAGATTCACCTGTTCAAGTGTTCTAGTAATTCAAACTTTTCCACATATCAGAAGTCAAAATTGTCCCCATGCTAATTCTTTTTGCCCACCAGTAACCGGTTAAAAAAAACTAAAAATAGCAAGAAATGTTATTCAAAATGTTATTCTAAAAGAAAAAAAAAAAAAAAAAGCATTGATATTTTTCCCCAACAAAGTGATTCAACATGACTAAAAGAGATCGCCCAAACAGGATCTTAGACATTTTTAAATTGTTTCAAGCTTTTGTCAACAACTCAGAGGCAGGAGTGAGAGCGCTGCGCAACGCAAATAACGTCTCGGCTGGAACAAGGTGTGCTAAATAATAAAACAAAAATTTTCGGGGCAGATACATTTTCCTCTAGGAATTTTAATAATTGAGGTACTCAAATGAATCGAGGACTCGTTACAGCCCTACACTCATATATAAATCAATGCGCAACCTTTAGTTAGTTTAAGCTTAGTTTGGTAGTTCAAGCTTAGAATTTGATGTATATGTACCAGCTTTTAGGTTTCTGTTGTTAGAAAAGATGAGTTTGTTTTCAGATGCTCCAGACATCTGCAAGTATTTAGACTCTCCCCAGCAGAAGAATTGATAAACTGTAACTCTGGCTTTAAAATTGTTGCACTGACTAGCAGTCAGTTTTAGAATTAATTTTAAAATTTTGATCTCCACCTTCACAGCTTTATGGGATGAAATTCAGAGCTTAATTCATAAATAAATAAGTCATTTTATTGAATTTTATTTAATTCTGTACGGAAGGAAAACTGAGAGGTTGAACCTGAACCAGAACATGAGCACTAACTGGACAGCTGTTTCTGTCAGTGGTGTGTATTGGGTGTGTATGGCTGTTACAGAGGGTGGACATTTGTCCCTGCCCTGGAAGTGCTTGAACACTCTCATGACAAGCAATGTGGTTACACCAACTAAACACTGATGTGTATTCTTGTATTGTATTGGTATACATGTGGGCGTGCACGTGTGTGTTTATGTGTGGCAGTGTCGCTTCCCACTAAACTGACACATTTTCAATCACACGGTTTATTCTGTGGAAATTGTTGAGGACGAGAAAAAAGACCAGATTTCTGCAGCTCTATGGGCTACAATAGGACAAGCCAGGATTAGGGTTTTTTTTTGTTTGTTTTTTTTTTTTTTTACTTTGTGCGAAGGGGTGTGTGCGTGTGTGTGTAAAACCGTATGTGTATGTATTCCCAGACAATGCCCTGGTAGCCAATTTGTAATATATAGTCAGCCTTGAAAAATGGCCCAGATCTCCCCTTCGCTGTCTGCAATTTAGCTCTGCCTGCACCCGGCAATACCTATTGTGCTGCCTCCCACCACTGCCATTTTGGCTTGATGGAGTGTGTGTTTAGATCCAGTGTGTCTGCGTGTGCATTTCGGTGCGCTTTGGATGTGTGTCGATGTGCACAAACCAGTGACATTGTTTATTCACAGGTTATTGAATTTCTGCTTGTGTATCTTTGCCTGTGTCATTATGTGACTGTTTGTGTGTGTGTGGTATTGCATTGAAATTGTTTGCCCAAGTCTTTATCTTGTGAATGTAGTAGTTAATGTGGCACAGCAACAGGTCTATCAAAATTAGAGAAAGGTGCACAATCCAAATGAAAACCAAGAAAAAGTTTAGGAAGTAGCTGAAGGGATGATTGAATATGAAAGGAGAAAAAAGACAAAATCAGGATGAAAAAATTGAAAAGTTAAAAAAATCTATGTATACGTGTGCACGAAAACAAATGATGGCAATAAGAATTAATGAGAACACAGATTATGGTTAACAGAACTGAAAAATTAGTTTCTAAAAGTTAGGTAGAGTGACACAGGCAGATGAAGGAGGAAATAATTTGCTGGACAGTAGAGATACAGAGTCAATAGGCAATATAAGTGATGCATGAAATGTTAGAAAAGGAGGGAAGAACAGAGTGAGGAAAAAAGGAAAGAGAAAAAAACAGGGAGTGGGGACAAGAGAGGAAGAGATCACGGAAAGAAAAAAAGTCAATGTAGAAAGAAAAAAGAGAGCCAGAGAAATGGAGTAGGAGTGTGATGTTGCTGAAAGAAATAAGTGACGTGATGAGTGACCTTATGAACCTCATTCTTTCTCTGGAGATTGATTGTTTTACCAAAGGTCTCACTTCTGTTAATAGCAGACACAGCAGGGTGGAGAGGTCAGCTGTGAGTGTGGGTTTGTGTGACTGAAACTTCATTTAATAAAGAAAAAAACAGGACCATTTCTTTCTATTGTTTGAAATAAAAGGAATCTGACCTACAGTTAATTAATTTACATGAAAAGGAAAACATTATTGAATCTATAATATATAATATAGTATATGCAGCCCTGAGACCATTTAAAATTATCAGTTTCTCTGATTTTACTGTTTAATGGGTATATGTTTGAGTAAAATGAATATTGTTCTTTTATTCTATGAACTACTGACATGTTTCCAAAATTCCAAGTAAAAACTTAGCAGTTATTTGCAGAAAATGGGAAATGGTCAAAATAAGGAAAAAGATACAGTGCTTTCAGACCCCAAATAATGCAAAGAAAACATGTTCATATTCATTTAGAAACAACAATACTAATGTTTTAACTCAGGAAGAGTTCAGAAGTCAATGTTTGGAGGAATAACCATGAGGTATTCAATGGGGTTCAGTACAGTGGTCTCTTAATATTTTCCATAGCTGTGTATAATCATTGTGAAAATGATCATATAAAGCTGTACAACTATTCCCATAGTTGTGCAGCGTTGGGAACAACTGCCCATAGTCAGGGTATAGTTAGGTGGTGTGAAGGTGACATTTTATACAATTCATCGATTGTAAGATGTAATCAAAGTAGCAAAGACCTTCACACTATTACCATGTTTGTTGGGATGATTCTCCTTTGATGAAAAGCGGTTTTGGAAATAGTTCACAAACTGTTACGCTTTTGTTTTCTTAGTCCACAGAATATTTTGCCAGAAACCTTGGGGATTGTCACCATGTTCAAAAGTGAGATGGTTCTCACTTTTGCCAACCCGTCAAACACTTTTGACGGGTTTTTGGTCAGCAGTGGTTTTAGCCTCGGATGCCCATGGATCTCAGTCTGCCTTTTATATTTGAATCATGACCCCTGACGTTCACTGAGGTGATCATCTCAATGCTTTAGATCGGTGGTCCCCAACCTTTTTACCACCATGGACCGGTCATGGCTTGGCAACTTTACTGAGGCCCGGGGGGGCACCCCCGATTGCCGCAGATTGTCGCTTTCGATAATCGTAACTGATCCTCCGATACTGTGAGGTGTGTCACGACTGATCTGGTCCAGTCGGTAGAATGTTGGGACCGCTCCGATCTAAAATCGGGCATATTCAACATTGTTTTGGCCCAATTATCGCAGGGTTTTCCCTGACAATAGCGAGATCGCAGCCTGTTAAATGTGACAGGCAGCCAATCAGACAGCGCAGTGACGTAAGCACGGAGGGGAATCTTAAACAGCTGACTTCGCGCAACTGAGAGCCCGGTTTAGTGCTTAATGCAGCAAATAGAGCGGCTGCTCTCACAGTCATTTATCCAAAGCCTTTTCTTTTTGTTATGTCTTTTATCACTTAAAATGAGTCCACAAACTATCACTGTTTCTACATCGTCATCCGTGTTTGTTTATTCCAAATTCATATATGGTATGTTGGGGATTTTACAGAACTTTCTTCTGGAATTGGGATGTTCGTGACTGGAATCGGTTCGTGTGTTGCTCCTGCCGTGTGGCTGGACACCAGAACCGATCTTACCTGTTGTACCTCAGCTCTGTGATCACAGAGGTTTGAAAATCGGCCGACAATTCTTAAATCATGCCCTGTGAACCAGACTAAAGACTCACAAGCTCTGCTCCTCTAGTCTTGACCACTGCCCTAACGCTCTCTGACTTTGATCGCTATGGTAACGTTTACACATCCCTTCAAAATAAGATACAGATGCACCACAAAAACAAACATTTTACTTTCATGAAAATTTTAACTCTCGATAACGACAAATCAATGGGAACCCTGAGCTTATTTGTCTGCAACGAGACGGTCCATCTGGGAGCGACTGGAGACAATAACACCGGAGGTGTTGCTTGAGCACAGGGTGCTAATGGTCTCTACGTGTCTAAGCAGTTTGAAGCTTCATTGCCTCATTATCAAGCCGGTCGCCGTATATCATGCAGAGTGGGCTTGGAATGTGGGAATCACCTACCGGTCCGGGATAAATCCTTCTGTCTCTTCTCTGGGCCTTTTCCCTTCGCAAATAAACTTTCCAAGGACATCTAATCTGTTTCTTACTCATTTTGCTGCTCTGGGCTCAATGTTGGCGTGGAAGACATAACCGAGGGAATCCGGCTAAAGGATTTTCAAAATAAAAGATCGTTCAGACTCAGATAATACATTAAACGGAAATATTTAATTATTTATTGTGTGGCCCGGTACTAATTGGTCCACAGACCGGTACCGGTCCGCGGCCTGGGGTTTAGGGACCACTGCTTTAGATGATGTTCTTGTTTTTCAACCCTAGGATAAAACAATGTATTTCTTGGATTACTGACTGACATTAAAGGTAAAGGTAATTTTATTTATATAGCACATTTTCAACAACAACATTGTAAGCAAACTTGTAAGCAAAGTGCTAAAGATAGTAAAGTAGTAAAGATAGAGCAAGTAAATTATGTTTTTCCCTTATTTTCAACTTTCTAAATGATCTAGTTAGAAACAGCACTGTTCGAACAGTCAGCTGCTTTAGCGATAACTTTCTCTGGTTTACATTCTTTAACTCTCCATTGGCTTGGCGCACGCTGAGCAGGAGCGCAGCAAACAAAAGTTAGGTAGGTTGGACAGCGGGGGCGTGGGATTGTATCTTCCATCCATTTTCATTACTCCCTTGTCCCTTAATGGGGTCGGGAGGGTTGCTGGTGCCTATCTCCAGCCACGTTCCAGGTGAGAGGTGGGGTACACCCTGGACAGGTCACCAGTCTGTTGCAGGGCAACACAGAGAGACAGACAGGACGAACAACATGCACACACACACACACACACTCAGACCTAGGGAGAATTTGGAGAGGCCAATTAACCTGACAGTCATGTTTTTGGATTGTGAGAGGAACCCGGAGAACCCGGAGAGAACCCACCTTGCACACGGAGAACATGCAAACTCCATGCAGACAGACCCTGGGCTGGGAATTGAACCCAGAACCTTCTTGCTGCAAGGCAACAGCTCTACCAACTGCGCCGCTTTGCAGCCCGGATTGTATCTTTAGATCCCGAAAGCATAAAAAACACCTGGTAAAATCACACACAGGGTCAGGTGCGACCCCCCGGACCGCACACAGAGTAAAAAACTTGTGGGGTCCAAATGACCCCATCTCTTAAGATCAAGGCAAGGTTAAAAAAAAAAAAAGTAAAAAAAATGTAAGCATCTGTATGCTGGATAGCTGTTAAGTCACCAGTATTCACTATGATGATTTAAGCCACAACATGACACTTGTTTATTGTTTATTAGAGTGGATCCCCTGTGTTTGAAGGAGTTAGCAACCACAACCACCCACACATAGCTGAAGTTTATAAATACTTAAGACCCTTTCTAAAAATGCTTATAACGACCTATTATATAGTTCAGACACAAAATATACTTTAATATGCATTAAAACACATATTGGAAACATTGTTGGTTCTACCACAGAAGCTAACATCTGCAGTTTCTTATCTCTGCTCTTGGTGGCACAGCCAATCAGTGGCAAGGAAAATGAATGTGGCTTCTGAATTGGCTGCTTTGCAAATGCTAACCAATAACATGTCAAGTAGCGTTGTGCCTTGCTGTTTCAGCTTCTCAATCTGCAAAAAGTCAAATTACCAGCCAGTAATTTGAGTTACATTCCAGAGAGAAATCTGCAAATAGTTTAATGTGGGATTACTGAACTGTGAATAGTTAAGTTCCCTGTTGCTCTGTTTGATTTAAATTTACACATTTATGTGTTAAGATAAAAGATTACAGTTTTAATGTACCTATGAAAGTAAGCAATGGAATCTGCCTGTCATTCACTATTAATTCAAATGATTCTTGCTGCTGCTCCATGGATTAACCATTGTCATGATCCTGAATCCTTTTTTCAAATAGCCACACTTGTCTTATTTTTACTGCTTTTAAAAACATTTTTAACAGATATGTTCCCTAAACATGCATCAAATCAAAAGGCAATCCAATTTCTAGACTTTATCTGGGTCATTTAATCTGGAAAGCAGCTCTTTGTGTTCTGCTGTTGCTGTAAACTGAAACAGGTTATGCCGGCGCTGCCCTCATTTCAACCTCTGACAGGAACAATAGTGGGCAGCTCACCTCAGAAAACTGTTTTACAGTAATACATGTCCACAAAACAAGAACGACATTATCAATGGTTTCATGGTGCGCTACACAGTTCAGCTAATGTTTTCCTGGAAGCCGGCACCGTTTCACTGTTTCTCCTTTTTTCTTTCTTCTCACTCACCAGGCTCTCGTGCTCTGCCTCTGTTTTGTAGTTTTTCTTCTCTTCTCTCTTTTATTTTTCTGACTTCTCCTGTGCTCCTTTTTTCAGTATGAAAAATCCACATCAACATAGGTTTTGACAGCCTGTCTTTGGTGGGTGTGTAAAATTTGAATAATTCTCTGTGCATAGACTCTGGGGCGGCTTTATGTTTTGTATTTGACTGCGTCGCTTCGCCTTCCTGTCAAATCCCAGCCAGCACCGTTTAGCTTTACTATAAATATATAAACTGAAAAATAAAGCAACTAAACTGGAGTTGTATCTGTTTATTCCAGAATATTTTACAAGCCTTGAGCTGTTTAGTCAACCAGTGGATACAGTGGAAAAGAGATCTTTTTCTTGCTGTTTTTTTTTTTACTGCTAGTTGACATTTAATCACTGAACGTTCAACAAGATGTTGAGACGCTGTTGGTTCCTAACAAGTTAAGTTAGGTTGAAATGCTGTGCCGGTTTATCTGAATCAGAATGAACTTTATTTGCCAAGTTTGCAGGAATAAACAAGGAATTTCACTCTGGTTTTTATCACTGTCAATCAAAGAACAGTCACAAAACAACAAACTACAATGTAAAACAAACTAGGGCTGTCAACGTAATTAATCTAAAACGTTTAGCGCCTTAATATTACATAATCGAGATTTACTCGTTTTCACCTAAAAGCCTCTCTCTCGCTAAGGGTTACCTAGTTCACAGCATCGCTTTACATGGTTAACCACGGTTTTGTACAAAATTCATAAATGCAGAGTCGCAAATGTGAGAGAAAAGATGAACGAGGAGTTAGACTGGTGGGGTCAGCGGCAACACTGAGGCTTTAAACCACGATGCGGTCGTCCCGAGTTCAAATCCCGTCGGTTCCTTGCTGCATGTATTTCCTTCTTTTCTCTGCCCCCTTTAGATTAATGTCAAGTAAAGGCCACTAGTTGCAAAAAAATTGTAGTGTTGATAAAAGAAAAACAAAAAAAACAGTGATGTACGTTTGGATAAAACCAAGACAGTATGTATCTTATCCATTTGTGGCGATGAATCATAGTTCCACCAAGAAGCCCAATCAGTTTACATTTCATTTCTAAATTGTGTTTGAAACAAATGACTTCTTTCCTTAAACCTAGAAAACTGAGATGTTTGGTTTGAGACATTAAAGCATTTTCTTTAATAGTTTTGAAAATGTGCAATTTTGCATTTCAAGCTTACAAAGCGATTAATCAAAATTAACCACAACGCTGCAGTGTGATTAGTCTGATAAATTATTTTAATTGATTGACAGCACAAAAAAACACACCTAGTAAAAAAGGACTAGGTTTTTAAGAACAGACTAGAGTAGGGGTGTATAAGGGTGTGTGAGTGTGTGCAGCCTTTTGTTTGGCTTAGATTCCTCAAGGCTTTTTCTTTACATTTTTGTTTTGCATTTTGCATAAATTACCACAGAGACATTTTATCATTTTTTTGATGGAACATTTCTTTGAACAGAAAATTTAGAGCATTAGCTGGAGAGTTTATTTTTCATAATAGATACGGTGTCTATATTTATTGGATTTTCTATTCCATTGAGCTAAAAATGCCCATTTTTTAATTATTTTCTGACATGACAACATCAAATTGTTGATACTGTTTAAAAAATACTTTCATGAACAGTATGTGCCTGCTAGCGGTACTTGTACTTAACTTTGTATTAGATACATGTATTCTTAATATCTATTCTCCTTTTCCAATGGCGCTGATATTTTGTCCTGTTTATTTTCCCCTCACTCTCTCTACTTTTCCTGGTTCTGTGTTCTAAGGCTGTCGTTTAAGAACTTTTCCACGCTTTATCTTTGTGTGTGTTTCACAGTGACCCCTACTGGGAGCGGCCGTCTAATGCAGGCAGCTGCTCGAACGCCCGGCCCAAGACCCTTCACCTGGCCGGCCAGCAGCATACCTCCTCACCATGGTAATGTTGGCGTCAGCTCCTCAGTAGCTGTAGAAATAGCAGTGGTAGATTTTATGTTTGTGTTATGCATCTATCAAGAGCAACTGATGAATGAAAATTGGGATTAGGTTGTTTTCTGCTTAGTTCGAGTCTCTCTTTTTTGGGGTGTCAGCATTTTTTATGATATTCATCAAGTACCATCGCTGGAAGAAAATATTTATAGATTTGGCTGCATAATTAGTTTTCAAAAGTCCTCCATAACATGAATGTGTTCTAGAAAATGCTGTGTTTTTCTAAAAACTCAAAGTCAACTTATGCATTTAAAGTTGTCCATTAAGCGCCCTGGTTTAATGGACCACAAATTTAAAATCCAACACCTTTCATTGACTTAGAGTTAAGATTTTATTGTCTCTCACTAATATTGACCTAATGGTAGTCAATAAATGGATAAAAATAATTGTCCTGAAAACATTAATGCTCCCTTTTGCCACTATGCAAACCTTAAAGGATTTTTGCTTAGAGTTAAAAAAAGAAGACCAAAGTTTTTTTTGATGATGTCACAAATTGAAATATTGGATTTAACAAAGCTTGAAACAGTCAATGAGTTTAAAATCAGCGGTTTTGTGCACTCATTAAAATGATTCACCAACATTTTTATTAAAGATAATGTAGTTAAAAAAAGTCAAGAATTCAATTCTTTTTTGGTAACGAGTACAGTCTGAATTTATGCCAGTCTAAATTTAGAGTCTGTGTAAAATAAAGTGGAATTCAGAGATTATCTTAACATATGGACACAGTGGTGAAAGAATAAAGGAAAATATGGAATAAAACCAACTAAATTTAGGAAGATATTTCTTTAAATGTGAGAATATTATCTTTTGTTCTGCTTTTTATTATGGAACAACTGACAAGTAAGTGTGAACATTTGTCATGATATTTATTTGTTTGATCATTTTCATAATAAATTTTATTTATCGAGGGTAAATAAAAACAAAACTGACTGATTGATCAGAAATTTTATTTTTGCTATTTTCTCCACTGTTTGTCCCACCAGAAAATCAATAAGTATCAGTCAGTTTGTAAATATGATTAAATGCAGTTACTGTGTGTATGCCTTGGTATGTGTATTTTTTAACGTCTACATATTTAAAACGTGTTTCTGAATATGTATCGATTTCGAAAATCTGTCATCCCTCTGCAGACGATCATCCTCACTTTTGCTGTGTTTGTAAGAGAACAGAGCTGGAAAAAATGGATTTGACTCTAGGAAGTGAACTCGTGCCTGGTGCATTGTATGAAATATTTAGTTTTTGTGTCCACGTTATATTACAGTACTAGAGAATAAAGGGGATTTGTGACAGAATGTGGCAGAGCTGAGAGGTGACAGCAGTCAGTAGCTCCTAATTCAGTAAACTTAAGCATGTGAAGGTCACACTGAAGCAGAAACTGCACAGATAAAAATAATGACCAAGTGAACAACTTCCAGACACTACAATTAAAGTGCAGATGCAGGTTTTACCAGTCAGGTACATTAATGGCTAAATCACTGGTGTGAGTCATGACTCACTAACGAAAGATAAAAATGAAACTACAAACTATCACTCATGCTCCTTTTTCAGATAGCAGGGTTAATAAGCTCTGAGTCGATGGCGGTTACTCTGAATAAACTGACCCAGCTTAATGATGCTCAGAGTCTTTGGTCTCAGAACAGGAGATATCAACTAGGTAACTCAACTCTGAGTCAAGTTACCCGGGTTAAGCCTGAGCATGAGTATAGACGCCCTCATCAATGGAGGGCGTCTATACTCACCCTCGATTCACCATGGCAGCAGGGCAACAGGAGGAAAAAGAAGCCTGCAAGTGTGCAAATCTGTCCAGCAGAATTAGAAATGTAATCAGAGCATAAGCAGAGTATGGAAGCATATTTAACATATGTAATATATGTTTTGACATATTTAGCAAAAGTATTGCTATGTCAGTATTTAGCAATAGTGCAAAATAGCAAGTGTTAACATGGCAGACAGTCGATGTGTGAGTGTGATTTTGCAGAGAATTAGTAATATTCTTGACGCTACAAATATTTACCGTTCAAAAGAAAAAGGATAATTTTATTTGTCTGAACCAAATATACATAACTACTGTACTTAGGACACCCAAAGATAAATGAATAGATTATGCCTGAAGTGTCAAAATGTGGTAGTGACTACATTACCGGTTTCACTGATACCTGCAATTTTGTGGAGTTCTTTTATTAGCCTTATGGGTCTGTGACATAGGCAACCCCCCTGGCAGGGTAAGTTAACTCAGGATAACGGTTATCTGGCTTTCTGAAACGGAAAACCCAAGATATGCTCATAGTTACCCCAGAACTTACTCAAGAGTTTCACTTATCCTCCTGTCTAAAACGGGGCCCTGCTCAGGTGTGTGGGCGTGTAGGGGTGTGTGTGTGAGTTTGTCTGCTGTGTTTATGTCTGTCTTGCTCTGGCTCAGTGTGACACTAATGCAATGAGCTTGTGAATGTTTGAGCGCTCACGTCTACAAGGTGAAATTGAGATAAATGGTGGAGCAGCTGGGTGGCCCAAGATGTCCTCTCCACCTGTCTGTCCTGCTTATATGTGAGCATTATGTGTGTTTAGGACTCTGCATTTGATTTGATAGTGTGTGTTTTTATTTGTTTATTTGTACACCTATGTACAAATCTCAGCCTGTGGTGGTGAGCTATGGAGGTTTGTTCTGTAAAAATAAGTAGAGTTTCATACATATAAGGAGATAAACAGTTTGGGATGATTGATATAAATTTATTACAACATTTTGTGGAACTATTGTAATAACAACAAAGATTATGATTTAAAAAAAAAAACAAGTGTTTATTACTTATTTTTAGGTAACTGTAGGATGTGATTACCATAAACACAAATACTGGTTTTGAAAAACATTCCCAGTGAAGTACACTCATTCAGGATGCCACTTTCTTAAACAATATCACTAAACTGCACTTAGTCATATTTCTGGAATTACTGACATTTTATGATGCTCTCATGGAACTAACAGCGGAGAAAATAGCAAGAATAACATTTCCGATCATACAGTCACTTTGTGTTTTTCTTTAATTTACCCTCAGTAACTGAAATTTATCATGAAAATAATAAACCAAAACTGTTATCATGATAGGAAATGTTTCAGAATTTATTCTCTATCTAGATTTATGTCAGAATGCTGACATAAATCTAGATTATTAATGTTTTGCCACTGCAAAACCCTAATAAATAAATGACTTTAAACCTTAAACCTAATTATTCGAGGAATATGGATAATTATGGTCTCACATGTATAGAATGCAGAAATAAATACAGTAAAAATAAAGAAATAAATAACATGGCTATATTTTTTTTTAATTTTCAGAACTTGCATACAGTTTATAAATGTTGCAGCACAAAAAACCTCTGAAGACACTAAGGTGTCTTCATGAAGTTAAAACTCGCATCAGATTTTATCGGTTGGAGAATTTTTCTCTTGTCTTTGGTGAAAGACCATGAGCCATTTCTCACAACAGTGCTGGATCTGCGTGTTTGTTTAGATTGTATTTACCCAGAATGCCCTGTGCTATTATCCGTTTCCTGGTTTTGGAACACTCTCTGGTCTGTTTGGTGTTCACATACGCATTCGAACCGTACCAGATAGTTTACTTCATCCAAATACAATCTTAGGTTTTCAAGCAGACCAGAGTTTGCTTTTTTGGTCCACATTAGAGTTTGACTGCACATTCACAACCAAACTTAGTTGGAGTAACAGGGCTGGTGGGAATGGACCCTGAGACGATGTGTCTCTGCTGTCCTACTACAGGCTCAAAGGAAATCTACCCCTTTCACATTTCTATTCCACCACTCCAACATGTTCAGAACATATCATAACTTTAGTTCTTCAGAAAAAAAACACCTTCTCATTTACTGTATGTTGTAAATATATGACATTTAATCTATTTTTCTTTCTAATGTTTGTTTCCTTATTCCTTTCTATGCCTTCCTTCCTTCCCTCCTCTCCTTCATCGGGTTCACCTTTGTACTTGCTTCCTCTTCATGTGTCTGTCTCAGAATAGTTTAGATGGCGGGGGTGTGATGCACTCTGATGTGAGCTCTGTCTTCTCTCCAATGTCGCATGAGTCGACTCTAGCGTGTTGCTGACTTGGTAAACTTTCTTTCTTTGATGCCACACCTTCTCCCTCACCTTGCCTTCTTTTTCTAACCTACTTTCACCTTCGATTTTTTTTGTCACTCTCTCAAACAATAGATCCTTCTATTCTCCGTCGGACTTTTTATTTCAAAGAGAACATCCGAAATTCAATAATTTAACCCTCTCGCTGTCTTTGTCTTTATTTTTTTATTTTTCATCACCTACCTGTGTCTTTGTCTGACAGGGAACATGTTAATAATGGATTGCATAGATTCAGACAGGGAGAAAAATGTGAGTGCATGAGCATGAGGTATTCTTTAAAGTTATATTGTGAAAGGCCGTGTGCTGCTGTCAGTCTTCGGGTTCTTCTCCTTTTTAGCTAATCTAACCAAAATCTACTTTTGTGTTCTAAAACGAAGATAGATTGTGGACTCAAAAAATGTGCTGCTTGTTTTAAGCTGCATTCAAAGTATAGCAGTGTGTTGCATTCTGTCGTATTCCTGGGACTCCTTCTTTTGTTTGTTTTCAACAAGGATTGTAAATCTAATGTTTAATCTCTGAATCATCCGATATGAGCATGATAAGAACAGATCATTTTTCCTTACCTGAGTTTGATCTGTCATGACAATCAGAACATGATGTTTCTCAACAATTAGTGTTGTCAAAGGCTAATACAGGGTTTAAGGGTTCACTGTGGTTTTAATAAAAGTGGTTACTTTGGTTGAAATTTTGTTTCATCTTGCTCTTTTAATAAAACATTTTCTCTCTAAGGACTATTCTAAGCATCTGACTTGATTTATAACGACTCCCCTGTGTTTGAGGTGGAGTGATCCCCCTGCCATCACCCTAATCTTTAACTCTACCAACAGATTCAAGCCAGTAACTAGCTTATTAATATAAGGACAAATCTGAAGATCTGAGCTATAATTAATACATCACTGCAGTAGGCAGCATCTGGGTGTGCGCGCACACACACAGACACACATGCATGCAAGTTTTTAACATATTTGTTGTTGTTTAATGCCGCTATAATGGAAAAAAGAGGTCGCTGTAGATGTAAACCTGATGAATATATTCTCATTAACAAGTTTAATCTGTGGTTGTTTCCATTACAAACACAGGTGTTGGTTCACTGCAGCGGTGCGTAGCAGGGAAAGCAAAGGAAAAACAAAACTGGTTTAAAGTGGCAAGACTATTTACTGCTGTCTATAACAGTAGAACTGACTGCATTTGTTTTCACTCTATCATAGTCGAAACAAAGGCATAAAATGCACATAGTCTACCTGTCTGCCTGATCTATGAAATAGACATGCCAGGTGTGTTGGTGTGTGTGTGTGTGGGATGGTGTTCTCCTGCACCTGTATGCATTTAGATGAATGTGTGTGAGGGACAGTGAGTCACAACACAGGTCTGGAGCCCAGGCTGAATGAATAAACATGTTTACCTGTCAACAAACACAGCTTCATCACGGTGCTATTCTATTCTGTTCTATTCTACGTCATAGTAAAGATTCCTCGTCTTTAAACTACTGTAAAACTTTTGTTTTGTTTAGTTGGGTAGGCTCTTTGAAAAACCATGGGAACATTAAAAATAATCTCACTTCACTACTTTGATCTATTTTATGTTTTTGGTGTTGACCATAAAAGCTGAGCCAGAACGGCCCTCGTCCTTTACAGTTAATCAAACTGTCATCCAAACTACAGTAAGAGCTGCAGGGTCGACCAGCCAGGCTGTTAAATCCTGACTGGAGCAGAATGGAGGTCATGTCTTCCTTCAGTTACTGGGTCAACTCCATGTAACTTTTTATACGGCCTGTAAGCACATGCGTCGTTTAATTTTGAGTTGGACTCCAGATGTAAAAAATGTTTTTTTTTTTATTATATGACAATTCAGACCTGTGGTCTTATTTTCTCATGTTTCCACCTGATGCACCAGTCCTTTCAAAGGTAGAATTGAAACTTTAAATTTAATCTTAGAGGGAGCAAACCACATAGAATGTTACTGACATTTACTAAATTTGACACTTAACACTTTAACATTTAACACTTTAACACATTTTAACACATTAACACTTTAAATAATAATAATAATAATAATAATAATAATATGTTTGATCAATTTAAATAGTTTAGCATTTATTAATACTGATGATTATAAATGTGTTTATTAATTATAACTTATTTTGTAACTGGTATTGTGTTTTCCAGAGATTATTCAGACAAGGTAATCAGTCTAGGACTTGTCTTCTTTTCTTTGGCTTTTGATTTAGAGAATAACATTTTTATGTCTTGTAAATGTTTTTAAAATTACTTTTTGTTACTTTGTGTTATTATTCTAATTTTAGACTTTTTTTGTATGTCTAACTGTGAGTTAACTGAGTCTTTTTTTTTTATCCTTAATAGGTTCATCATTATAGTGTTCACACTGACCGTTTTGTTAAAACACTTCACCAAAAACAAACTCAATTTTGGTAAAAGCAATAAGAAAGTGGCAATGAATTATGAGGGGTTTTCAGCCTCTCTACTGTTGGTGTTCATCTTTGTTAAATATGGAGCTCATGTACTGTATTTCGGCCCATTTTATCTGAATTGAAATAGCTAAGAAATAGAAGGATGAAGAAATAATGTGTAGGAAGAAAGTGTTTCTAAAGAAGAAAGGTATAACAATAAATACATAAGTGGCAGATTGCAAGTAGAAATGTCAAAAACATAATTTCTCATGGAAAACTTTTACTGAAGATTTTAAACGAGCCTCTGTTTCTTTTTAATGCACAAAATTCAACCTGAGAACATTTTCCTCTTCACACATAAACACACTCCTATCAACAAACTGAGACCAAAAGCTTCAGTAGATCACCTGAGGACTTCCCACACCTACGCCTTTGATTTCTGTTCCAGCCGCCTTTGATTCGCACATCATTTATGATTTGAAGCTGAACCTGATCACTAAGTTTAATTGGATTCAGTTTCTCTTGGCTCACACACAACAGGCCCTTGGCAGTTGGTTGTTGGATACATTAGGAAGGCAAAGCAGGTACAGTGCTGCCTTGAGTTAGCTCCAATTAATGGTTGATGTGAGTTTTCTTTTTTCACAGCAAGATTTTTTTTTTTTCATGCTGTTTGTGGTTTTTGATCTCAAACTTGGACTGAAACGTGCTTAAAAAGTTTTCCTTTATATCCCTACAAAGTTTCAAAAGATGTGAAGGTTCAGCCCAGTGGATGGTGACTGTCATGATAACGTCTAGTTGTTCTTTCAGAAAAATGCACTGAACAAAGAAAAATCTATTTAAAAAGCTAACAAGTTAGCGCTCGGAAAGAATGGTTTGTTTTTGGATATACACATTTGCTTTTGGTCTGTTGCCTTGGTTATTACTCATATTTGTTTAATACTTGGATTTACAATGTCATTCCTCTGCCTTTTGGATTCCATCCTCTGTAACTTTTTGTGACTAGGTCCCCCCCTTATTTTGTAAGTTCTCTGTTGTGTTCGTCTAATTCTTTCTATATGGTGAGTAGATAAAGTAAAAGTTGGGGGCAATGGGACGGGCTTATAGTGAAGAAGGCAAGTCCATACCAATTTGATCTTATTTTTTTTATTATCATCATGTGTGGGGGACCAGACTGAAACGAGGACAAAAAGGAAGTGTTCAAAGTAGAAAAAATTGTAATTTAATTATTCCAAAAATAGATAACAAAGCATAAAGATTTAATGCAAGAATAAGTAACAAATTTGGGCCCAACTTAACTGGGGTCAACTGAACTCTAACTGAACACAAACAAAACCTGACCTACCAACAAAGAACAAAAGGCTGCTTATATAGGGGTGGAGTAACCTAAATCTACCACATGAGGGAGGCACGACATTACAAAAGAACAAACAAATACAAAATTAACTAAAGCATCTATAAAACAATAAAGCAGAACTAACTTTAACTTAGCACAAACGATAAGTGAATATTTAAGTGACAAAATTAACTAATTAAAATCAACTT
>CAEGAE010010800.1:0-11340 GCA_903067095.1 Girardinus metallicus
ATTAGCAACGACAGGCAGGACTTTTTTAAAGAAATGTGTGGGTAGGACATCCAGACAGCAGGAACTGGAGCTTAATTGACTTATAATTTCTTCTAGGGTTTTATAATTAAGTAAATGTTGTAATAATTTGTACTGCAGCATAAAACCAAACATGCCACAATTAAATAATTCAAGATGTCCCAAAAGCACATGGACTGGCATAGGGGCCACCGGGGAATTACAAGTAGATTCGGGGCCGGCCTAAGGTAAAATGGGGGCTTAGACAGAATCATGATTTAGGCTCCCGACCCATCGTACTATGGACATTAACATCACTAACTGTGTTTGGAAATATGTTTAGTGAAGTCTGAGATAGGGAGATTAATTGGTAGAGTTTAAAATTAATAACTGATTATTGGTTATTATTTGCTCTGATGTATTTGTGAACAAACCCAGCTCAAACACAAAGATTACACCATATTATAGCCATGGCAACACAATTAAGATGATCCTTTGCATTGTACAAAATAAACTTCCTAATTAAATCCTAAATGTACTATTTATTCTTAATTTTCCTTTCTCTGCTGAATGGATTAAATAAAATTTAATAACATTGTCATTCTCATAAGATGATATCTACAGAGGGAGGATGAGCAGCCACATGAGATTGTGATTGACAGCACTAAAACCTGCCTCCTGCCTCTGATTGGTTGTTTCTATATAGCACTGAGAGAAGGCAGAGGAAATAATTTTTTCACAAATTATCTCTCATGCCATACTGTCACAACCCAATGACAGTTCAAACAAATATGTATAAAAATATTTTTCATAAAAGTTATATAATGCAGCTTTAATTTCACTTAGGAGAGGATGGGTCAGGATGGACTTGGCAATATATATTTGTAATTTAAATGCAAGTTAAGGTAAAACTGTTTGAACTGGCTGCAGTCCAGACAGGAGGCTGTTTTTTTAAATCTTTTCATAAAGATTGTTTGAATTTCTGTCAGGAACAAATATATTGTTTTTGTTGTGTAATTATAAAAAGAGCAAAGACAGAGAAATCCCTATAGATTCCCTGGAACGATGTTAACTAGGTTGTCATTGGATACCATGTTGCTCACCGTTTTTCACTGGGGAAAAAAGGTCTAATCCAGTCAGCAGCAGGATTAGAGCTGCTGCTGACTGGCTCACCTGTTGTCAAGTGTGGTAAAAGGTACAGGGACAAGTTAAATATATAAATATGTTGGTATTTCTTTTGCTTAATTTATTAAATGCTATGGAGGCAAACAGTAGTCTGTAGCTAAGCTAACTATGCTAAATGGTTGATAATCTCACACAGTCTACTCACGTCTCTTGGAGAAAAACTGTGTTACAAATAGAAACTCTTGTCTTTTTCTCTCTTATCTATTTTTTTTTAAACTTGACTTTATTATTTTTCTAGGCAGCATAGTACTTGCCACAGTCGTTCTTGTCTTCTACTGACTGCTGCTGAAAAGGTCACCCTCAAGCAGCTAAGCAGGAACCAACCGTTTAATGCAGATACGGGGGAGTTCAGTGTAAATATCGATGTGTGCTTTTTGGTCTGGGATTTAATTTTTAATTAAACGTTTAATTTTTACTGCTAAAAACAATAAAAAAACCCCACAATAACAGTAATTGATAGGATCTTGATTTTATTTACTAGTTCTGTAAAAAAAAAATCTAATTTGTAGGGGACCCCCTGTGGTCCAGGGCTCTTAGAATTGTCATAACTTTTCCCCCCATGCAGCGCCCCTGGATATGTGATCTAAAACTGTCCCAACCATTTCTTTGGGCTCCTGAATGTATGAATGGCCCCTACCAGCAGCTACTGAATTTTCTTTGCCTTTATATCTCAGTTTTATAATTCTAGATCTCAGAAGTGCTAACATAGAAAAATGACGTAGAGTTAACCCCTCTGAGCTTTTTGATCTTTAAAAAAGCTCAAAGGTCTTAGTCTGCAGCCAAGTTGTTATAGGTTAAACAGTCAGATATTATTAGGATTTATTTAGTAAAATAGCAGCAAATTTTCTTATTTCATAACTTCATAACCAGCGACCTTCTCTCCTCTGGTCTGTTTAACAGCTACAGTCTCAGATCAACTCAGTGCTTTTTCAGCAGCAGAAAAAGCAACATTAAATCTATCAGGGAAACATAGACTATATTTACTTTGCATTATCCCCACATGATGACAATGATATAGTATGATTCGATTAAATATTAGATTCTTAACTAATATGGGTTGTTGCTATATAGTTGTACGATGTTTTAAGATCTTGTTCACTGTGCTCCTCTTTATCTTTGAGCCCCTTCAAAGGTCTGTGCACAGCCCTGTGTCAGTGTGCAGCTGTGTGCATGTGAGCAGATAAAACAGAGAAAAGACAAACAGTCCTTTTGTCCATAACTGAGTGTTCCTTATGAGTTTCTTGTAACATTTCTTGTCTATAAATTCACAAGATTCATGGTTTCTTTTACAAAGGACATTTTAGTTCCATTAGTCTTTTTGTTTTTCAAAATGCTGCATCAGGGCTTTTTTTCTATTTTTTTATATTCACGTTTGTCCTTGATCTTTGTTAGCACATTAGCTCCACTTTACACCAAACTAACTTTTAGCCACATAAAACAGATTTTTTTTTTCAATTACCAGATGAATATGTAATCATGTCTCTAATTAGTCAAATCAAAGATTGTTACTCGCCGGTTCATCGTGTTACTCCACGCCACTGCTCCTCATTCCTTCTCCCTGGTTTCCTCATGGTCTCTTCATGTCTCTGCTTTGGGTTTATTTTTGTTCCTTGGACTTTTTTCTTTTATTAAATCGGCAACTGAACTTTTACATATCCTGCCTCCCCCATTTGGGTTCACACTTCAACCACACAGATCCTGATAGACAGTAGTAATGAATTGGACTTTAAAGCCACTTTGTCCATCATAGCCAGTTTGGAATGAATAAATGAAATATTTATATTTAAATGTAAACATTTGAATATAAATACAAATACTTTCTTTAGAGAACCACAATAAAGCCTAACTTTGTTACAAAATAAATTGGCAACAATCAACTTTTTTCCTTAAATCTTCAAGTTAAGAACTAAAATATAAGAATGTTTTTATAGCCAAATATATTTGCTGTAAATGGTGCATATTGTATATCTATATTCAAAGTACTGATGTCAGTAAATACCTGTCAAAATTTCACCAATGATGCATGACATCCACTTTAGTGAACAGGTGAACATTTGTAATTTTTCCAAATACAAAATTATTTGGAAACATCAGTAGTATTAGTCTTTAGGGGTTGATTCATGTCACAATATATATTTTTTACCTGCACGAGTTTCTACAGTAGACGGCGGGACTGGATATTACTGAGTGGGTCGGCATGCTTTTTCATCTGTCTGCCATATTGGATTTGACAAAATTTACTTGCACTTGCAGTGGATGTCCAGTAGTAGAAGTATAAACACAAGAAAATGACTTTTAGGTAGATGTCCACTGCCCATTAAATGGGTTATTTATATAATGGATGGTCTGAGACACAAACAGGACGGTGTTTCTCAGTCATGAAATATATTTGGAGATAGGCACCAGGACTCTTCTTGTCTCCATTGGGGACAAAGGTGTAAGAAAATGAATGGATGGCTAGCATAGAGACTAGCATGTAGGCTAGTGCTCCCACACTTTTCAAACCTCTGGGATTCACTGAAGATCAAGTTTTGTATTTAATCGTTTTTTATGTAATGATTGACTGGAACATGTCATGTTTATTTCAAGACTGATATTTTAATTGTTGTGGCATGGTTTGAGTATTTTGCTAACAAAATATGTAACTTTTACCATAAGTCAGGATTGCTCAAATCCAGTCCTCGAGAGCTACCATCCTGCAACTTTTAGAAGTATCCTTACTCCAACAGACTGGGAACAACTCTAAACAGACCTGCTAATGAGCCATTCATTTGATTCAGGTGTGTTGGAGCAGGGCTGCATCTGAAAATGGCATGATGGTAGCTCTCGAGGACTGGACTTGAGCACCCTTGCCCTAAGTGCTGCTGTTCAGCCTCTTGTATTCACAGATGCATCAAAGCAATCGAGAAAAACTGCAAAAGCAAAGAATCATGGGTGATGAAAGTGTCAGGTTTCCTGTTTGTGTGTGTGAGAATGCAAGTAATTCATCTCTTCCCGTGAGGATCTGGTAGAGAACCTGGGCAGCCTACACAGGTGGAGCTGATCAGCGTCATCAGAGTGCTGGATATAAAGGAGCGTTAGAGCCTTCTTGCACTTGAGCCCCCGGATGATTAACATTTACCTGTAGTCTCTCAGGCCTCCTCTTGTTGTTACCTGTCACAAGCTGTTGACCAACTCCTGTGCATTTGCCAGAAGTTGTTCAGTCCTTGTGTTGACTGACGCTCAGTGGATTATCAAAAAGAATCAGTCCCGCTGTTTCCCTTCTTGTGGATTCACCTGCAAGTTACCTGCCTGCCTGCTCTGCCGTTCATCAGTTCTCCATCCGGCTCCATCAAACCCCTGGTTCTCTGTATAACCACCCACCTCGCACTAATCTGAGTATTCAACATCAACCATTCTCCACACAGGACCCTGGCCATCTTTTCCTCCATGTCTCACTCTGAATTATTATAAAGTAAGCTCTCTTTTACTTTCATGCCTGATCAATCTTTTCTTAATTCCACTCTCATTCCAGATGCCACCGATCTCATGAGCCTTTCCATCCTCCTGAAGGATCAAGATCTGTCAGTTATTTATTTCTTTGAAAATAAAACCAATTCCTTATTTTGACTCTGTTGATTCTGCATGTGGGTCAGAAGGTTAAATCCAAACATGTCAGAATCATCCAGCCAACCTGACCCAGCAGAACCATCTCCAGACCCCAATCGGGCTCATGCTGTACTCGTCCGTCATGACTCCATGCTTAAATCTTTATGTGAGCAACAAATAAATACAAACCAATGATTAGAGCAATTTTCTGAAATTCTCTAAGTTCTTCACCTAGAACTTGTTTCTGCAGGTCTGCCTCCTGTAGCAATTCTGCCTCCTTCTCAAGCCAGCGCCTCCACCAGTCCTGCACAAACACCCCCTGTCTCCGTAAGTTTCAGAGAAGTCTCTCCACCCACACCTGAGCCTTATTCAGGAGAGACGGGTAAATGTGGAGGGTTTTTGTTGCAATGCTCTTTAGCATTTTCTTTTTCACCCCAAAGCTTCCAAATAGATGCAGTGAAAATCTCTTGTGTCATTGGCTTATTAAGGGCAAAAGCGCTAAAATTGGCAGAGGCCAAACTCGGTCAGCAAGTCCTTTTTCAGGGCACTCATGACTCGTTTGTGTCTGCATTTAACCAGACATTTGGGTATACTGAATCACGTTCAGATATTAACCGCAAGCTGTGGAATTTAAGGCAGGGTCATTAAGCAGTAGCAGATTTTGCCATTGACTTTAGAAACCTGGCCGCCTCTTCTGGGTGGAATACAGAGGCATTAAAATGAGCTTTTCTACAAGCTCTGAATGAGAACATAAAAGATGAACTGTCCTACTGAGATGAACCAGGGTCATTGGAAGATCTTATTACTATAGCTATTAGGATCAGAGACAGAACCCGATCTAAGAAAGAACTGAGTTTTTGCCCAAACAAAGTCGAATCAATACTACCCCTGCAGATCAGAGCCCAGAGGAGCCTATGCAAATAGGAAGAACCAGACTTACTCCTGAAGAACGACAGCGTTGCATGAGATCTGGAGCCTGCCTTTACTGTGGTCAAACAGGACACTACATCGCTGTCAAAACCTGCCAAAAGACAAGCCCATCATTAGCTATGGGAGAAGTGGGCAACTCAAAGAAAACTTCCCATCCAGTTCTACTAATTGGTATTTTCTGAACCTACATAAAAGAACCACAGACAACTATGTCAGATTTCAACCAAGCTTTCATGAAAGAAGACTCAGCAAACTGCTTCTCCAAGCCATTCACTGAGCTTTCTGATCTCTTTCAGTTAGAGATTGTCTTATTTTCAGAGAAGAGAGAAATAGAAAGAAAAGGCAAGTTCTGTCTACACACAGGTTATCTAGTCCTTTCCCCTGAGAGCGATTTCTCTCAAGGGCAGAAGGAACAATCAGTCATCATGCTGCAGAAACATTTAGTCAGAGTGGGTTAAAAGTTTTCAACACAGCAGTCAAAAGTTTTAACACACACAGTAAAAGGCCAACACTCCTAAATGAAAATCACAATAATCTATATTAATATAAGACTACTAATGTAAGAATAATAATCTAAAGTAATATTATCAATGTAAGAATGATAACAAAACACAATAATTCCAACATCTACCATGTTCCTTGAATACAAGTAATCAGTACTTTCAGACGTTTGTTTTAATTGATTATGATATGAACAAAACCATATTGATGATAACCTGGTTAATCAACTCCAGATGCCCGCTGTTCCTCTTCCAGCCCCAGTCTTGATCTCTGCACTGAATAGTAAAGCCTTTCCTGTCATTATTCATTGCACTATTCCCATTGAACTTTTAGTTTCAGGAAATCATCGTGAGATAATAACCCTTTTTGTATTTCCTTCACCTCAGTCTCCAGTGGTTCCAGGCTATCCATGGCTCATCTGCCATAATCCACACCTTGATTGGAGGAGCAATCAGGTAGAGTCCTGGAGCACATATTGTTTATCATCATATCTTCACTCTGATCTTCCCCCAGTTATCTCTCATCCTGCAGATGAACCCTCTTCAGCTGACTTGGCCAGTGTACCGTCTGAGTGTCATGACCTTCACATAGTTTTCAGTAAGTTACGAGCTCTCTCTCTCTCTCCCTCCTCACCGTCCATACCATTGTGCTATTGACCTTCTTCCAGGAGCACCACTACCTACCAGCCGTTTGTACTGCATATCCAAACCAGAGAGGGAGAGCATGGAGAAACACATCAGTGAGTCCCTTGCCGCTGGCATAATTTGTTCATTAACTTCACCTATGGGAGCTGGGTATTTCTTTGTCGGTAAGAAGGGTGGAACACTCAGACCATGCATCGACTACAGGGCCCTAAACCAAATCACTGTAAAGAATAAATACCCATTGCCATTACTTGCCTCGGCTTTTGAACTCGTTCAGGGAGCCACTATATTCACCAAATTTGACCTCCATAATGCCTACCACTTGATCAGAATGCGAGAAGGGTACAAGTGGAAAACGGCATTTAGGACACCACTCGGCCATTTTGAGCATTTGGTTAAGCCTTTTGGCCTCATGGATGCACCAGCCGTGTTCCAAACTCTAGTCAATGATGTCCTTAAGGACTATCTTAATCTGTTTGTCTTTATCAATGACATTCTCCTTTTTTCAAGGTCTGTAGAGGAACACAAAAAACATGTCCGCCTGGTCCTTCAGCATCTTTTGGAGACTCGGCTGTTCGTCAAAGCAGAGAAATGCGAGTTCCACTCCTCATCAGTCACATTTCTTTCTTGGCTATGTTTTGGGGAGCGGGCAGGTGAAGACAGATCCAGCGAAGGTTCAAGTAGTCTTGGACTGGCCAACTCCCTCATCTTGCAAGCAATTTCAACGTTTTCTGGGGTTTGCAAATTTCTATTGCCGTTTCATTAAAAACTATAGCCAAACTGTTCTTCCCCTCATCACCCTCACATCCACCAAAGCTAGTTTCAGTTGGTCACCTGAAGCTGAACAAAGTTTCTTAGAATTAAAGAGTAGGTTTCCCGCTGCACCCATCCTCATGCAACCAGTTTATTATTGAAGTGAACGCCTCTGATTCAGGGGTAGGGGTAGTCCTGACACAGATTTCTTCCATTGTTGACAAATTCGACCCCTGTGCATTCTTCTCCTGTTGTCTAATCAGCAGACAGAAACTATGATGTAGGCGATAGAGAACTCCTGGCCATAAAAATGGCTTTTGATGAATGGTGTCACTGATTAGTGAGCATCCCATTGTTTTCTGGACAGATCACAAAAATCTAGCCTACAAACCAAGAGATTGAATCCCAGAACAACAATCAAAATTGTTTTCAATTAATTGAGTGAATTTCTGAGTTTTATTTTTTTGTTTTAATTTTGCATTTACAACAAATGCAACTGCTCTTCACTAGCCAGCACTGTGATATTGTTCTTTTTTTCAAAATTAAAGAAGCAAACCATTTTCTGTATATAAAGAGGATCATTTTCACAGCTCATCAATAAACAAAATGATTCAACTTTCGGGAGAAAAGGTAGATGTGAATTCTTGTAGATTGGAAACCAAACAGTTTTGTCTTAAAAACATCAACCTGAAAACAAGAACGAACTGTTATTTCTTTAGAAAATCAGTTTTATTTACTCAAGTTTACAATCAAGTTTTCTCTTGAGCAAAACTTATTGCAAGCTTATGCACTGAAAAAACAGAAAATTTATCAATTATTTTTAGTCTGTTTTCTACTGAAAACCTCTCAGTTCACTTCAGATAAAGCAAAACTAATTTACAAGTAATTTTGAATCAAAATATATGAGCTGCTTGTTTTGAGTCAATTCCATAATATTGATGAAAAAGTCCTTGTTTCATTGGCTGAATATGTAAGTTATATGAGGGGGAAATGTTTAGTTATTAGAGAAATAATCTGTCATTGTAACAACTTTTTTCAAGTTTCTTTAAAATGATGAGATGTTAAAGTTTCTCTGTATGCAGATGACAGTACATATCAGTATCCGTACTGTGATTGCTAATCACAGTACGGCTTTCTTTCCAGCAGGAAGTTGTGAACAGACTTAAAAGCTGCTGCAGGAATGCAGATATTCACAGGAAGATGGACCAGCAATGGCTCTGCTGAAGATTCTGCTGTTGCTGGGACTGGGTGAGTCGGAAACACTGGAGACACGTCCACTGGTTCCAGGAAGGCTGCTGCTCTCTGTGACTCTCAAACTTCCCTCTGATTCTGTTTCAGACTGAAACTTCTTTGCATATAAACTGTAATGCTTTTTAATCTTTAACAGTTTATCCTTTTTCTGTTCCAGCAGCCATGTTTGCACCTGATTTCTGAGTAAAGTCGCCCTTTTTCTTCTTCAGGTGTTTCAGAGAACTCAGATGTTTCTCTGCAGAAGAGAATCATTGGAGGTCGAAACTGTGATGACACTGAGCGTCTTTATCATGTTCGGCTGAAGAGCAGCAATGGTACTCATTCGAACCGCTGTGGAGGATCTCTGATCAGACCTGAGTGGATCCTGACTTCATCTCACTGCTGGAAGTCGGAGCAAGGGTGGTAGGAAAGAGATATGAAGACAGTTTTATCTGCAGATGACCAGGTTTTCTATCTTCATTATAAAATAACCTTTTCTGCAGGACTACAGTTGCAACATTAAAGGTTCATTCACGGACTGTTATGCTGCAGTATCAGGTAATCCGACCCGCTCCTGTGATTTTAGAACCGATCCATGACATCATGTTGCTGAAGCTACAGACACCAGTAACAGGTGTCCCACTTGCTAGGGTACCAGGCTGCAATTATCGTCTTAAAGTGTAAGTCTCTCTCTGACCAAAATCATGACTTCAGGTTTTCTGTCTCCACTGCTGCAGTCCTGCTGCCTCTGCTTCAGCACACCTGAGTCAGGTAATCAGGCCACCAGCAGAACCAGAACCCGTTTAGCTCAGGTGTGTTGGACCAGGGACACATGTAAAGGACGCAGGACACCGTCATTGAGGACTGGAAGTGGACACTCCTGTGTCAGTGGATGAAGTCCTACATGGATTTATTTTCTGTTCTTTCATTGTTCTTCATAATTACTTTTCTACATTGTTATCTTGTATTTTTACATTTTATTCTTATTATTTTAGATTAGATGTTGTTCAGCTGGCAGGAGAGGGAGCAACGACAACCGGCCCCAATAATCAGCGAAGTGAGAGAAATATTGAAGTTAAGACTTTGTTTCTGTCTCTACAAAGAAGGTTGAGTGAAGGACATGTTTATGATTCTCATGTTTCTCTACAGTAACCGATGCTCCTATTCCAGCACATCTTCAGTGTGTCGACATGAAAGTTGTTGGTGTTTCCCTCTTCAAGCCGGCTCAGGGGTTTATATTCCGTGCCGAAGCACCGGACAAATATATATGTCATGTAAGTTTGTTTCTTCAATATTTCTCTGCAGCGATTAGAAGACTTTTCTGTTTTACAACATAAATAAATATATTTACTGAAATTTTTCTACAGGGTGACGCTGGTGGAGCAGTGATGTACAATGACAAGATTTATGGTGTGATTTCTTTTGTTGGACAAGATGCATGTCATCTTGTCCAACCAAAGATGACATGCATCTATAAATTTATAGATTTATATACAGAGAAAATATATATTTTTACATATCCAAACATCAGCTGCAATGATGGATGTCTGTGAATACCAGAGGTGGATTAAAAGAAGAACTGGGATTCAATAAAGCATTAAACTATTATGAAATAAAATTCTCATCAAATTTCCTCACATATAATTGTATAGTTGTATCTTCATCAATTTGAGCCACATGTTTATAGAATTAGAATAAATCAATAGTTTTGTTTTTTTTCTCACCTGACCTTGACCTCCCTAATGGAGCTTCCTCTTCACCTCAGAAATGAAAAATAAATCAATAAATGCATGAAAAAGAAACATTTCATGGCTGATCATCTTTACATTCATGATTCAGTTTGTTCAGTTGATATTTTCCCTGAAATGAGTCTAAAAACGTGACGTGTGTTTTCAATAACATGAAGAGGAACACTAGAAGTAATTTATACATTCAGTTTTTGTCTTTATTTTACATCAAAACTGAACATGCAGCATCTACACTCTGCCCCTCTGGAGTTACTATTCCTGATTTAGTTCTAGAGAACTTTAAACTGCAATATATTTTGCGCATGCGCACAAAGCTGGAGGACAAAAATGCCATCTGTAGCTGCACTGCTGCTGTAGAATAATTCCGTTAACTCAATGAAACTTGGACATGTAGGTATTATTAATTTAGTGCCCTCTATAACAGCTTGTCTACACGTACACTCGTTTCCATAGCAACTGACAGGAACGCCTCTCTATGTTTCAGGATTCAACATCAAAAAGCCATAATGCAATGAAAGTAAAAGAAAATGTAAAATAAACACAACTTAAGAAACAATGAAAAAAACTTATTAAATTAGATTAAAAAGTGAATATGTAGGAAAGGTTCAATCAAAAAAGTGGAAAATGGTTGAACTGATGTTTAATTCACATCTTTCATGTTGTCTGTTGTTTTTTCATAGCGCTGTGATATTATAGCAAATATCTTAATACATCAGTGATTTTGCACCTGTAAAATAAATGTGTGGTATATTTCATAGGCAGGT
>CAEGAE010010804.1:0-16240 GCA_903067095.1 Girardinus metallicus
ATTGGACTGATGTTGATATGCGATAGTAATACTGCTGTTATGCTAGATTTACCAATGTTTTATTGAATCTTTTTTTTATCTGATTAATTGTAAGAATAATCGATAAGATTACTCGATTACTAAAATATTCATTTACAACAGCCCTACATGAAACATAAATAATTCTGACAAATTTATTTTCTTTATTAAGTTAATCATTATAAAATATTATAAATATAAGACTCTTATCAGGGCAGTTTGTGGGGTGACCTAAATTGAGGTGGCTTATGAACTTTTATAAGCAAAGTGACTGTTCAAACCTCACGGTAGAAAAAGCTTTGTACTTTGCAAAAAAACAAAAACAAAAAGATTTTTTTGTTTTTACTTTTCAATTTTTTTTTTTTTCAAAATTTGTAAATAGATCTCTGTAACAATAACTAACATAATGATACAAGTCTGACCTTGAACCACTTTCATCATCAAAGAATACATGCCAGATAAATTACTTTAAGGTTCTACTCAAAATATAAACAGAGAACAAATACAGCAGCCCTCCAATTGGTCTCAAATTCCTTTTGGTCTAAGCTCTGACAATTGTTATGATCAGAATCTTTACTGTCAGGCATATCATTGTCCTCTTCAGAAGATGATAAAATATGCAAATATCAGAGGTTACTACAATACCCACTACTAAATAGATGCAACTCTGCAGTGCACGAGTATATTGTCCCACAAGTTTCAAAATGTCTCGTAAGTGGTACTCTTTATACGTCGCTTGAAACGAGTGATTTTAGCTACTGTTGCCTTTTGATCATCTCAAACCACTCTGCCTATTGTCCTCTAATATTAACAAGACATTTTTTCTACAGTTTTCGCCTGAATTTTTTGTGCTTTATTTAGCATTTTCTGTAGACCTAGTAAATTATTGTGAGGACGGAAAGTTACCTGGAGGAGCAAATCAATAGTTTCCAAAATAGTTAGATCAGGACTAACAGCCATGTCATGTTCAAAATCCTACAAATACACCTTCTTCTGCTCAGTTTAAACTGCATCATCTGCAAGTCATCTTCACCACATCTAGTTTACCTAAATACATTAAGTTGCTGCCATGTGAATGGTTTAGTTGACATTTAAAGGAGGAATTAAACAAGTGTTTCTAATAAAGAAGCTAATAAAAGCTTAACACAGGACTTTGCCTTAAAAACAAAAACAGGAATTAGGTCTTAATCAATTCTTATTGGTTAAAAACTCTAATCATTATTTTTTTCTTTTGTCCACCAAGCCTCTGGACACATACCCACAGCAACCATCAGATCCAGGGCAGTGGATGGGTTGTTTTAATTCTGATAGAAAAGCTCACACAAACTACCCACAGACTCAGGCTTTTAATCCAGGGCTTTTACAGAACACTGGGCGAAAAAATCTGGGTCAAAAAGAGCATTTATTTTTAGGCTTACAGTACACCTGTACACAGTGGATTCATGCACACGCCTGTCCACAAACATGAATTATGCTTGTGGACTTTCCCTCTATACCTTTAGTTCTTTACATGGCAAACTATCTGACCCCAACAAATAGCTTCTGGGCTTCAAGTAGCAACTGTAATAAAGTACCTTTTCCTGTCATGAAAACAAACACGTCCATCAGCACCCCTTAAACTACTTTTCTTACTCATCTGAGGTTGGCTAGTTGCTGAATCCACAGTTTTTAATAGACAATGTAAAAGTAGCGAAGCAAAAATAAAACCCCATGCACCTCAGTGTAGCACACCGACAGCAGAACGGCTGAGCCTCAGAGTGCAATTCATTACTGCGATTTATAATACAGCACAGACTGTTTTGTAGATAAACAAAATGTGGGAAAAAAAGGGAGGGCAAGAAGGATAGAAAGGGAGGAAGCATACCTTTATGCAAGTAGAGGACATGGTGTAGGTCAAAAGCAAGATATTGAGGTCCATTTATTATTTTCTTGCTTGATTAGTTGAAAACTCAGAAATTATGTATGCAATTTTACTGCTAATATTAACACGGGATTATATCCAATACCAATATTAAACAGCTCTGTCTCAACAACAACAGACCCACAAGAAGGAACTCAAAGTAAACACCACATATCAGTTAGACATACACTTCTTGCAGAGTTGTGTCCAACTAAAGGTATTCATTTCAGTAGACAGAGATCCTTTCTGTTGGCTACTGAAGCACAGAATGTGACCTAAATAAAGGGCCCTCATGGTGATCCACAGCACTGCGTCTGTGGCACAGCTGTCTGCTACCCTGCACTAGAGCTGTAAACCGACGTTCAGTCATATATGCTGTTTTTTCTGTGAGCAACAGACATGTAAACATGCACACATGAAAGCAAACACGGTGTACAGCTGACAGAGACCATATCCGTGTGGATTTTTGATGCTGCTCAAAAAGCGCAGCTTTCAGCAGGTAGAGCTGTTGGGTTTATTGTGCCAGTCAGGTAAGGCCCACACTGGCAAGCCCTCAAAGACAGCTGTGGTCATGGATTATACTTTACGTCCATCGTAGCTGACTGACCTATTTGTGTCTCTACCTCTCGGGTCAAACCTCGCCATACAGCACACGAACAACCCGACAGCCCTCTTTGAAGTAGGATCCAATGATAATGCAGCTTTTCACACAGACAATTAATTTGTTCTTTGCTATATATCATATCCCTGGTAACACTAGTGCATTTCCACCCATGGCCCAATATGTCTGATAATTACTTTCAGGAATTTTAAAAACATTCGGACTTGATCTTATGGATGTAGCTTGCTGCTTGATCAATCAAAAGTATAAATCAAAACCTTACTGAAGTGTTACCAACTTCAATAAATTTAAAGCAAATTTGAAAAAGGTTCTCCAAACAATAATTGAAGCAGAATAGCATGAGATATGAACCTTAGTTCATGAATGCTATTATACAATGAAACACATATTTGTAATGACATAAAAAAAATCCTTATCCGTTGTATCTTAAGTTAAAATTAAAAAAATGGAAGATTACACACTGAAACTATGATAGTACAAATATGACAAAGAACAAATACAATCTATTGATGCTCACTAAAACTGCATCAGCAAAATGCATGGATGCAATCTTTTTTTAATGGTTTCATATGTCATAACTTAAAGACATATTTCACTTGTTATCTCACATACTTTGTTAATAGATGTGCCACTTTGCAGTGGTTAGCTCCATCTTTAATGTTCTTTGCATCACCTTGAGCCTCAAGTCTCCCTAAAGTAAAGTAAACAAATGTGGTATTAAAATGCAAAGCCACATTGACTCATTCCACACAATCTTTAAAGGAAACGGGGAAATCAATAAGACTTAGTGCAAGAGGACTGTCACAGCTACTTTCTGTTGGAAAAAAATAAAAGTCTGGGGTATGGACTACAATTAGTATGACCATTTCTTTTGTCTTAAAATTCCAGTTTGAAAAACAGAACTGAGGGCTTACATAGACATTTCTAGATAATCAATCAAATAAGCCTTGAAAATATGACTAAGTGGACAAGTATATTTGTTGCCAGGTAAAACTTAATTTGCTTTGACAAAATCCCTTTGTACATTACTCTATAAAAGTCGTAAAGGTGAGTCACTGTAACCGAACCAACACTTATAGTTTTACTGCTGAAGATGTCCCCCACACTCAGCCTCTGCCTGAACGAGATCTTGGCCAATATCACCATCTGTGAGGGATACGACTCAGAATCTGCTAAGTTAATGGCCCTGTCTTGGACTCCACAAGTGAAAATTCTGACAAAAGCATGTGATGAGGTGGGAAAATACTCTAGGCATCACAGTTGAAAGTAACAGATGAACAGCATTTAAACAGCATTTTGCAAGTCACACCACACTTTGATGAGCAATATTAAAGCATTTTAATATTGTGAGATGTCATTGACTCCCAAAGAACAAATGTGACCCCATGCAGACAGAGAACAGGCTGGGATTTAAACCCAGGACTGTCTTGCTGCAAGACAATTCTGCTACCAACTGTGCCACCATGTATCCTGTGAAAGAAAAAAAAAATATATAAGGAAATAAGACTTTTGAAAAATCACCAGAAAGCTGTAGAGAGAAAATAAAAATAAAAAAATGATTGGACGCAGTCAGATACAGACATCATGAATGTTTAAAGAAGAAATCTACACAGAATGATATAGCGTAGTGTTTTAAATTCACCCAGAGTCCAGTCGGACATTAAGGATGATGGTATTTTCTTGTGTTTCCGTGATATGCTTGAGTTGATTTAGAGATGTCAGGAGACTCAGAGAAGATAACTTTAATATCTTGCTGTTAAAAATGCAGGTAAATGATGAATGAACTAATCTCTTGTTCTTAGATGTAATAAGAACAGTGATTTGGAAGAAAAATGCAACTACTAGCTTGTGGTTTTGCTGATCAATTTCACACTTTATGACCATCTACAAAAACAAACTTATACAATCTTATGTGGTGATATTACCAAATAACTCATACAAGAGTGTTTTTAAACCTACACTCGGAAATATAAAGCACCAACATGTCTTTGTCATGACTGCTTCCATGACATGTTTTCGTCCTGATATGACTGCAAGTAACAGCTTGACATGTCCTCAACACATTCAACAAGTCATACGTACAGCAATGCTTCAAAGCATCTACTTTATTAATGGGATGATGTGCTTTGACACTGAAATCTGCATATTTCTGCCAGCTGTATTGGCTGCATTATTATACAGCAAGCCTTTACGGGTGAATGGATGCGCCTGGTTCTTGTAAGACAGCTCCTTTGTCACAACCAATATAATTAGGCCGACTGTCGGGGCCTTTTCCTGACAAATGGAGTGACTGTGCTGACTTATGGCAGGGGACCCACCAATCAAATTCCAGAGACAAATTCCTCTTGTAATGAGGACTATTTGAGAAGAGTAAACAATTTAACCTAGGCAGTGGGTCTGGGAGAAGGCACTGTATTGTCATTGAAGCTCTTGCTGTATGTCTAAAGAATTTGACAAAAAACAGGCTTGGAAGAGGGGAAACTGACTTGACAAGCAGCTCACCATTTCTATAGAAATACAAACCATATAAAACTTTAATCAGCTTTGTATAAAAAAATGAATGTAATCATTTAAGAAATCTTGGCATCTGAGTCAGAGAAAAAAAACAAAACTGAAAAGCCTAGACACTTGGCTTTGACTTCATAACAAAAGGCCATGACTCCACTGAGATTGCTTTTGATGGCTTAAGGTTGACTCCATCAAGGGTATATGGTAGGAACTGAAGAGAATGATGGCAGCCAAGACCTCTGCTTTTCATTTTAAAGGTTACATTTACAGTCAGATATGAAGTTATTTATCAGGCAGCCATATCAGGTAATTCCTAAAAAAGGAATTACCTCTTTCTTTCTATTAAATGTTACATCCATAAGATGTCAGGTAAAACTCTGATGATCCAGTTTAAATACAAAATTCACCAGAAACAATCACAATGTTAAAGTGGCACGACTATTTTGTCGTGAGGAATCTGTAATATCGCTGTAGAAACTTGTCTTCACCTAGTAGACTTTCTCACAATAATGTAGAAATTTATTTCCTTAGAACGTTTGTGTCATTAATTAAAAACTAATAGTAGTCCGTCAAAGGATGCTCCGAACTGTGACGCGTATCCCTGCTGCTCCTCAAGAATTACCACGGACCTCTTGGCTGCTTCTCTGATTAATGCTGTTCTTGTCAAACTTGTTAGTGAAAGTGGACGGCCATGTCTTGCTGAGTTTCCAGAGGTGCCATGTTCTCTCCATTTTCAGATGATGGATGTGAAAAAATGTGATAGAACTCGAGGGGCGTGAATACCTTTGCTAGGTGTGTTGAGCAAAAAGCTGTACTGAACTTCAAAATGACATTTATTCTATACAAAACCAAAGAACGTAAACTCGGATCACTTGGAATGAATGAATGACGGAACTGAATTGACTTTTTATAGAGCCTTGACATGGCATGTGGTGTGAATGAGAACTATCTTCACATATAATGTTTGGAAAGTCAAGCATTACAGCTAGTTCAACTAAACATTTTCTATTTTCTATCTTTTCTGCCATCATCCTTGAGAGAATGCGAAAGCTTATTCTGCCTTTCTTCAGAATTTCTCATAAAGAAGAGGTCATTTTCTTTCTTCACAATTCTACAAAAATTAACTAAAAGGCCACAAGATACACTCACACACAGTGCTAACCGATTATAGAGGTTGTCCAAAAGCCTGTTTTGAGGATAATTACAGCAGTTAAATAAAAGGTAATTTTAAGCCTTTTTAACTAATCTATTTTCACTAACCTTAATATAACGCAGAATAATAACTTCCTGCCTTCTTACTTGTTTTTCTTTCATTTTCCTAAGTCTAATAAAAACATCCATAAAGAGCAGCTGAGGGAAATTAGACAAGAAAGGAGGGCACCATCAACATCACAAATAGATTTTCTGTTGAAAAATAATTATATATTTTTTCTTTATGAAAACTCGCAGGTGGTAGGTACTTTGAGATTAAATGTGAGTAGCAATCATATGATCACCTTTTGTAAGTGTATAAAGTGCTTTTTAGGGAAATTGTGAATATGCTTTAGCATTCTCAAGGGGATGATGGCGTAAGAGGTAATCTTTGATATGGGGGGCGTAGAAGTACAGACTATATTTCTGCAAAGTATTATTAGAGGTTAACAATGACTCCAGTAAAGCAACCTGTATAATGAATTTTGTTGATCAACGAGGATCAACAAAATGATCAACGACAGAAGCCATTCTAACTTGGCTTCTAATATAGAAGTTCTAATATAGAAGTTCTGCTACCTTCCATTTTAGCTTAACTTCTGTTATGACTTTTTATTGTGTCATCTTGTTGACCCACCTGAGCCACTGTAGTAATGTAGCTATTGCCCTACAGTGATTTTGGCAAATTAAGTAAGGCATTATTAATCCCAAACTGTATAATAATTTTCTTAAAGTTTAACTTATCCAACAAAGATGACCCAATTTAAGGTAGTTTGGGAAAAAGCAGCGATTTTTGTGTTTTTGAAAGAGCAGCAAAATATAAAGCACATCAGCAGTGTAGGATGTACATCAATAAATACACCTCTACAAAGTTCAGTTAAAGCAGTCCACACCAGCACTGTCTGCAGCTCCATGGGATTTTCACACTTTTAAATTTTCAAACACTCTTGTTTCTGAAAAGAAAGTGAAAAAAGCTAATATTATAAAATCTGTGTCATCTTTGCACATTTCAGCTCAATGTATCATACATGTCTATCAAGGGTCTGTAAGGCAGGAACCCTGAGCAAACAGCATAACTAATTTATGCCAGTTAGGTAGTTAACTTGTAAAAAGTAAAAATGCTTTATTATATTTTGCACAATGAAAATTGTGCAAAATTTTCATTGTGCAAATGTTGCAAATTGTGCAATTTTCATTTTGCACAATAAAAATTGTGCAAAATGTACACTTTGTTATTCTACATGTACTTTGCTTTCAAAAGGTCATGTGGACCTTATAGTCTTTATTCATTAGCAGCTTCAGCCAGCCTCCACCTGGGTTTTGGATTTGAGCCTAGAACAGCCAAGTTATTCATTATTTATGCTGCACCTGTGCTATTCCTGAGTCACAAAGCACCCAAACACAAGAAAACAATATAAAATATAACATTATTATATTTGTAATTGTCTGTTGTGATATTGTATTAACACTGAAATTGCTGATGTTTGTTTTAAATAAAAGAAATTAGATGTTATCATGCATACTGTATCTTTTAAATTTGCTTATACTTACTGTGATACAAAACCATTTTGTTTTTACTAAAGCAATTACACCGTGACTACCTCATACGGACTCAAGCCTACATTGCTTTTCATAATTAAATAAAAAGCAAATGTTTTTTTTTTTTACTCAATATACATCAGTGCAATTCCTCTCAAGTTGGGACACTGTAGTATTCATGCAGCTTTTATTTTTAGCTTGTCAATAAACAGGCTTTTGTAGCACCCGATAAACAGCCTTTGCCTGTTTGGATATATGCTGTTTCCTCCTGCGCTCAAACAGAGAAACAACGTCACATTTTTTTTATTAAAGCCCGTAAAAAATCTGGGGCAGCTTATTCTGGTCTACGGGAACACAGGCTAGCACTGTGATGGTGATAAGTAAATCAAAGCCTGGTGAGTCTGAGCTTTATCGCATATTGGGCCTTGATATATCAACTGCAAGCATTACCCAAAAGGTAATAAAAGTTGTTGTAAATGTCAATGTGAGGCTTGCCGTAGTTTCCTACTTGACTCGTTCATTTATTGTAGCTTATAATAACTGTACAACTTCATTATCGCTGATATTTTCAGCTATGCAGAGACTTGGGAGTGCAGCATATAGTCAGAGCGTATACAGATAAAAGGTACACAACTAAGTGCATTTTCCAGCTGTTTCTATGTTAAGATCTTCCTCAATTTAGGACAAGATATCCTGTCTAAAGTGACTCACCTTCTCTGCAGAAAAAAAAAAATCAGGTTATGTTCATGCTCTTTGATTGTACAGTATGCACAGTATAGTCACTTGCCTCTGTCATCCAGCATTAGCATCAAAATGCTGCCAGAGGGGGACACAGTGTCAGGTGATTTCAAGCCACTGACTACAGTTAATTACATGTAGGGAAAGAAAGCTGTGTGCACACAACTAATGTGTCATGCTCTTAGCTAATGCAGTGTAAATACACATTAAATGTCTATTGCTGTTGCATTTATCAACTTTAATTGAACATTACGTGCAGAATAAGGATTAAATATTACATTAATAGTGCGCTGGAGTAAGGCCCAATCGTAATTAGGATTTGCATATATTGTTATTCTAATGAATTCAGAAAAAAAATAAGAAAAACGTCATAAAAATGGACTAGCAAGAGGCCATTTTCAAGAGATCATTCTACTCTTCCTCCACGAAGCTATGTGTTAAACTCATGAGGGGAGAGGTCATGACTTCGTAATGGGAGGTAAAAAGATGAGGGAAATCCTGATGGTTTGTACCTCCCCTGTACCGTGGGTGGCACGTCACATTAAAGACACATGAATGGACACATTGACAGATCTGGGAGTGAGATCCAACTGAGCAAGAGGGAGGAGAAGAAGAGAGGGTGGGGTGCAACTTGCTGTCTTCTTCTATGAGCACTAGTAGACAAGTATCCACTGCGACACCCACATGCCAGAGTCAACCAATAACAATACAGATACGAACCCCAAGGAAACACACTGGGACACACATACCCCTGTTGAGACTGGGAGGAATTATTCCAGCTCTCCCTGAACACCATGGAGATTTCCTCCTATACCAATGCCAGTACAGAGAGCAGGTGTCAGAGCAGGTGAAGGCTGCACACTGATGGTTGGTAACTCGGCTCCCAGCTGACCTCACATCAGAACTTGGCGACATGAACAAGGCATGTAAATTACTCAGTAAACAAGAGTCAACAGGGTTTATGCCAACAAAGTGGACATTATGTCTCACGTCAACCCATGCTTAGCCAAAGCCTATCAAAGACTCCAGAATGAAGTCCAGTTGCTTTCCTCTGATTACAGAGTCACTGGGCAAAATCAAGAAACTGAATACTCCCTATAGCACATGTTTAAGTCTGGTTACTTTGGTTGTTTCTGATAGACAAGACCTTCCTCCTTGCTCTGATTGGTTGTCTTTGACAGGGAGCCGTGCATTTCTGCAGGTGGTAACAGGAGCACTGGGAGGAGGGAGAGGAGCTTGATTTTTTTTATGTTTTTTTTTTTTTCCCCAGAGACTGTCTTATATCATTCTGCCATGACATGGTGGCACTTTTAACAAATATGTAAAAAAAAAAAAATACATGTTTGAAGAAGTTACATGTTGCAGTTTAAAGTTTTTGGCAATAATACACATTTTAACATTCTGAGATATGGGGAGAAGCTTGCAAGCATGTTTTGGGGGTATTTTGCTGCAGGATGATACATTTTGAGATGTTCTTGAAGTGACATCTTAAGAAATTAGCCTGGGTTATGATCTCCAAAATGACCTTAAGAATACTGCTACGAAATGCTATAAGAATGTATGGAAACGTTTGAATTTTAAATCTTCTTCATCATTTTGGCATTTAGCCAGCAGAAGAAAGTAATCCAAAATGATCTGAAACAAAGTATGGTCTGATTTAATTTTACATAGTGGGGAAATAAGCTATGTGTTTTTGATAAAGAAAAAAATCATTATTAAGACTTAAAATAATTCTGCAACAATGCAATAAATATCAGCAATATTTCACATGCTACATAACTAATTAGAAACTTTCAGAATATTCTTTTTTTTTTTTTTTATTTCCGTGAAATAGTGAGAACGTTTCTAGACTTAACGTTCTCTTTCAGTATCACCTGGTGTTTGTTTCCCCCATTGTAAAAGTCATATTTCTGACAATGCTTAAAAAATTGCATTTGTTTTTTCTTTAAGTGTGCTGATAACTGGTGCACAAATTTTACCTGTATTTTTCCCACTTCTCCTGTGCTTGAGTGTTTGAATTTCTAATAAACTCCAGAGAATATAAAAGGTGATTTGCAGTTGGGTTTTTATGAGCAGCTAAATGAACTGTGAAATGAGCAAGTTGAATTAGCTTCACATTTTGTAGTTTGCTCAGGTACACGCAGATAACTGTTCCCTAATTTTACTGGTAACCGAGGTGACACGGTGCATCAAAGAACATTAACTTGTTGCCTAACAGATGTTATCATGGGTGTTGTTTGGATGAGTAATGCATGGAAAGGGTCTTGGTTTTCCAAAAGAGATGATCTCAATCCATGTTTGAAACATAAAAAACAGTAAGGTTTTAATTAAAACTTTGAAAAGTAATTAAAAATAAATTAACTGAGGATGCTTGAAGGAAAGACTAAGAGTCAAAATAGCCCCTCTTAATACCTTAATCCAAAAATGTATTAAGCAAAGTGCTGGAGAAAGCTTAGAAATACCTACAATTTCTACAATTTAACAGGATATCATCCCTATAAATTGTGTGAAAAGTCATCACTGATGTGTCAAAATGATTTTTGGATCACATTCACAGCCACATCACAGCTTCATAATTCTGTCTCAGAAATATCATCTTCAGAAATCTATTTATGCCACTGAGTGTTTTGTCTATCTTCTTTCCACACAGTGTAAAAAATTAATCACAACATTCTTCATTAGATACTCCATCTGAACAAATGTGTCACGGCATCTTCAGTAGACTATCTGAGACTGTGTTATATATTGTTAAACTGAGCAGAAATGTAGACGTGAATGTTGCGTGAGAAAAAGATTCAACACTCTCATTCTGTCAGCTGTGTATCCAATATTCCTCTGCATGTCCAATCATGCACTTCACTTTCCTTTCTTCATTATGTCGTGTTTTGCTTTCACCAACAATCATTTTCCAAGCTTTAAGGTTTATCATTGCGCAGTTCCTATCCAGTGGCTGTGCATTATCATCACCAGATCAGAGCTGTGAGGATTCAGTCCCCGATTACTCACTAGCTTGCTCTGTACTCCCCTTAAACATGCACCTCTGATGTGGTAATGAATCATCTTCCATCAGTTTAACATCAAGAGTTTTGTATTTGAAACTATAAAAAAAGACAAAGCAGCTCTGAAGAAATATTGGACACAATCTATGCCTCTGATTCCCAGGCCTTTTCTATTTTTTAATGCTTCCTCTGATACTCAAGTTTGGTGGCTTAGAGTTGGTAAAGAACATGGCTTATTTTCAAATAGCCTTCAACGATGACCCATGCCAAGGCAGTGATATGTTCTCAAGTGGTAAGCTCTGCTTGCAGTAAATCCATTTATTTGGCAGAATTCCTTGGCCTGAGGATTCACAGCTGGCTTGCAAACTAAAGCTGATCAGAAAAGAGCCGAGCCATTCAACAAGTTACAATTTTCCTCAGCTAAAAAACAAAAACATTTTTAAATTTAGTTTGGAGAAAAATTACTCAGAATGCTGAAGATTATTTTCAAGCAATTCATTCTTTTGTGAGACAAAATTGCTGGTTTTAAAAAAGTAGACCTTTTCAAGAATATATAAAATTATGAATTTGTATTTTATTATTTATAGCTGCATAACTTTTTTGCATAAAGCAGTAGGAGACTTTTTTTTTTAAGATTAGAGATTATAATGTGATAAAAAAAAAGATGAATCTGCAATAACACTACTGAATATTGAGACCACCAAATAAATTACACCCCACATTTTCATAAAATTGTATTTTTTACATTATTTCAATTCAACAAATGTTATTAAAATCCTCAAAACTTTTTCTAAATTAATACTACACAATGAGCATATCTGCAAGCTAATTCTGACACAACCACCTGTTTTATCATCTATCAAAATGAATTCTCTGGTTGTCTGCAAAGAGTTTCCTTTGACTTCATGGTCTGGTTATTGTCATGATAGGTGCAACAAATCATGAGGTTACATAACCTCAGGTGTGTGCCATTTTTAAACTGTCGATTGACTCAGTTTACCTTGTGTTGAGAAATTTGTCACATCTGATTTAATTACAAAACTTAAAGAATTGCATATATAGCTACAAGTTTGTTTTGCACACAAGTAAGAAAATATCCAAGAAGAAGGTTGATATTTGATTTTAAAGGACATCAGTTTAAAAAATACAGCAAAAATATTTCAGTGTAAATAACATTGCAATAGTAATGCATTTTGAGCAGAAAAATTATAGTGTTTGATATGAATAAGCTTCTAGTTCCTAGTTATACATTAATCAATTTAATAAAGAACAAAAAAGGATTCACGGAAAATATCTAAACTTCACACAACCTGCTAGGAAATATGTTAATTTCCTTTAAGCCTCAAACTAACTTTGGACTATTGAAATATATGATCGAAGGGCACAAAACTCACAAATTATTATTTATATGAATGGCAGAATAAAATTAAAATTATTTTCATTTAAGTAAGAAGTTTGACTGTCTTCATGTTGAAAAATTCTAGAGAAGTTTAAAAACCATTTAAACTACTGACTGGCTTTTTGCATTTTAATTGAAAAATGTCAGTCTTAACTGTATACAGTCACATATATAAAAAATTTTAATGTTTATTTCAATACGTTTTCCTTGTCAGATTTAAAGTACCTTTTCAAAATAAGTCTTAAGCAGGTATTAGACATAATTTACTTTAGAGAGTCCCAACCCCGGGCATATATACAGTTTATATGTTTCTACTTGTTACCACCAGGGCCATTGCTTTTGCCCTTTTATATAGCTGTAATCTGGTGCTTTTAGGCAAAAATGACAATTTTTTGCCTAAAAGTGCACAGCTCTGTAAGCATCCATCAACGAGTCGATACAGCAAAAACTACTATCCTAGTGTCAGATTATGAAAGTATTAGTGTTTTTATAAATATGTCCCTAAATCCTTGGCTCTGCCTTCTGTTTTGCTTTCTGCACAACACTGCAAGAGTGCTAAAGCTTGTGCCTGGCAGAGAAAACATATTCAGCACTTTTACTTGCTATTAGGTATTTTTGAACACTTTGTCCACTTGTAAATCCCACCACTGCCATCTGTTCTGTCACCACTTATTATTGCACACAAACAGGAAAAATTATTTTACCCAAGCAGCCTCAGAAAACCTTTTATTTTGTCTGTCCTTTGCAGTCCCCCTCAGTCCAGAATTGTCCCATGATCTTCATCTTCCTGACATTTTTTTTTCTTCCCAGACCATCAGTCTCAGAGATATCTTTGTGTCTCTCTCTCATTTCTGCTGCTGATTGTAACCTGTCAACCTTGACAGATGCACCTCTGCAGAAGGTTGCTCTCAAAAGGTCAGGGGTGAGTTATGAATGTGTTGACTTAAAGTTGATATTGTACATTTCAAATGGTTTATTCACACTACGGCACTGGATTGTTCATGTGTGACATTGTGGCCAAAGCTATATATCTTAAAGACTGTTGTGCAGCACCTGGTAAAAGTATTTATGCTCTGTAATGTTTTTCTCATTTTGTCATGTTACAAACATAAACTTTGGTGTATTTTATTGAACTTCTATATGAGAGTTCTACACAAGCTAGTTGATAATGTGAAATGGAGAGTCAATTTTATGCGATGTTTTGTTTTACTCTAATAAATAAAGATATAAAAAGTGTGTTGTGAATTTTTTATTTTAATCTGAAAATCCTAAATAAAATCCATCCGCTTTGGAGGCTTTCGCTGTTGAAGTACTTCAAGAGTTCCCCCTGAATAATGAGTTTATCTTTAAGCGTAAACTTGGAATAAACTAACTTCAGCAACTTCAGGCATCTTGGTTTTTTGGACATGGTCCATATCCAATGACTATAGGTGATGGTGGATGATGTTGATTTTCTTTATGCTCTGCTCAAAGAAAATTAACATGCGACTTAAGTCTGTCTATCCATCTCTTGGTCCATCTTGCCATCTCTCCTGAACAAGACACCAAGGTTCCCGAACTTCTCCCAATGAAGGGGAGACCGACCCCCAACCCAGAGGAAGCAATCCACGTTTTTCTAGCAATGAGAAAAACGGGCTGACTCTCATTGCAGATGCTTCACACTCAGTTGCGAACCACTCCAGGGAACACTGAAGATCACAGCCTGAGAATGCCAACATAATTTCATCTGCAAAAAAGGAAAGCTGTGGTCCTGAGGTTCTCAAACCAAAGCCCTTCCTTTCCACAATGACACCTTTAGATCCCATCCATGAACAGTAGAAACCTCGGGGGCACGAGGCAGTCCAACATGCACCAACAACAAGCTTGACTTTATGTTCAGAATGCAGACACAGCTCTTGGTTAATTTATGCAAGGACCTTGAAAGAATGTCTTAGGGGAAAACGGTCTTCTTCAGAGCCACAAAACACAAGTGGATGTTACAATTTCTATACAAGGTTGGTTTTTTTTCTGACATAGGTCCGTAGATTTGTTTTGCACCATCTGGGTCAAATCTTTAGAATGTAAGACTGTTTAAAGTGTCACTCAAAGAATACAACGTGTGTACTTGTGTTTAAGAATTTGAAGAGGCTTATCTGCTGTTTTGTATTTGTGAAAGACTAAAAAAAAAAAGTGTCTACAATTACAAAACGCCTATAGGATTTTTC
This sequence comes from Girardinus metallicus, assembly GCA_903067095.1. Taxonomy (NCBI): domain Eukaryota; kingdom Metazoa; phylum Chordata; class Actinopteri; order Cyprinodontiformes; family Poeciliidae; genus Girardinus; species Girardinus metallicus. The sequence goes on from CAEGAE010010804.1 coordinate 15,119, forward strand.
TCTCAGACTTCAAATGCATAGTTAAAAGGCACAAACACTTTTGCACCAAAAATACCTTAATCAAAATATGTGAAAAATTTAAGGTATAAATACTTTTGCAATGCACTGTAGGAATGGTAATGTTCAAATAAAAAGTAATCATCCACAGTCGTAAGTAACTCACCTGCTTTATTGTTTCATCTTTGGCATCTTTTTTTCAAGTTTCTCAATTCCACACTCCTTGCCGTCTGCGTTTCCACATTTCTGCACCTTGAATAGAATAATAATAATAAAATAAAAAGAAAACACACACAGTTAGTGGTTAAGAATTCATCACAACACATCAAAATACTCGTACAGCCCCCCCTCCCCCATCCCTCTTGTGGGTAATGTGTTGGTCCATGTGCCATGTGTTCATGCTGTGCTGTTGCTCTCTGCTCTCTTTCCTGCACTCACTTCAGAGTGCACCGCATGTGTTTCATTACTGGTGAAATGCTTGCTGACAAAGCATGGTGTAATTCTTCAAAAGGCATTTTTAAGAATCTATGCCTTCTTTTTAAATGACCTTGAAATTAAAAACTAAAAAAAAAAAATACAAAACACAAACATAAAATGGTCTGGATTAATGACATTAAAATATGTGCATACCTAACTAAGTCCCATTTTGTTTTAGTGCAGATTTTTTTTTTTTTTCACCAACATATTGGTTTTGATCCTAAAACCCCGCCTGCTTGGAAAGCTGCAAACAGAAACGGAAGGAGGGAGGGGATGTGCAGAATTCATTTTAAGCCTATTTGCACTTGCTTAAATCTAGCATGTCAAGTCCTTGAGGTATTCTGAAAGAGAGTGAAAGCAGGCCTTTGTCTCAGTGCAGTGGCTTCTCACTGCTGAGAAGTAGAGCAAGCAGATTGTGTTTACCTTCCACTTCCTATAGTTTTTATCAATGGCCCATCCTCTTGATTTCCTCCTCACAAAAATAAAGGTAACGCAAACTGATTTTGTCTTTGGAGCAAACAAAACCAAAGAAAAGACAAAAACAATTATAAAAAAAAAAAAAAAAAAAAAAAAAAAAAAAAAAAACACCTTTTAAAATAATTTTACCAATTAAATATTGATAAAAAAATCTCCCTATATTAAAGCTGA
>CAEGAE010010817.1:0-12562 GCA_903067095.1 Girardinus metallicus
TGATGTCCTTACACAGCTCTCTGGTCTTGGGCATTGTGGAGATGCTGGAGTCTGATTGATTGAGTGTGTGGACAGGTATCTTTTATACAGGTAACGAGTTCAAACAGGTGCAGTTAATACAGGTAATGAGTGGAGAACAGGAGGGCTTCTTAAAGAAGAACTAACATGTCTGTAAGAGCCAAAATTCTTACTGGTTGATAGATGATCAAATACTTATTTCACACAATAAAATGGAAATTAATTATTTAAAAATCATACATTGTATTTTTCTGGATTTTTGTTTTAGATTCCATCACTCACAGTTGAAGAGTACCTATGATAAAAATTACAGTCTTCTACAAGCTTTGCAAGTGGGAAAACCTGAAAAATCAACAGTGTATCAAATACTTGTTCTCCCCACTGTATGTGAACCAACTCAGCATCAGGTTATGGTCAGTGGACAGCTTGGCACCTCTCTTCACCCGAGTGTCCAAGACATGTAGCCACAGATTCAATGAGATGATGACTAAGTTAATAATCGAATTGCGGCTGAGAATGTCCTGGCGCCAAGTGCACATATGACAACCTTATGCCTCAACGTGGTTTTCGTTGTGGACAATCCATGATGGGCACAGAAATCGAGTTCAGATCAGGGGGGCTGTTCCTCCCAACAACACCCCTCCAGATCTCACTATCATTGCCCATGTGAGCGTTGAAGTCCCCCAGCAGAACAAGGGAGTCCCCAGGAGGGGCACTCTCCAGTACCCCCTCCAATTACTCCAAAGAGGGTGGGTAATCTGAACTGCTGTTTGGTGCAAAAGCACAAACAACAATAGAATCCCTTCTCCCCACTCATAGGCGGAGGGAAGCTACACTCTTGTTCACTGGGGTAACATGCCTGTACATCTTGGGATACAGGCACCAAGATGGGAGGCAATAAGTATTCCCACTCCTGCCCAGCGCCTCTCACCATGGGCAACTCCAGAGTGGAAATACATACAACCCCTCTCAAGGAGACCGGTTCCTGAACCAGAGCCATGTGTTGAGGTGAGACAGACTATTTCTTGCCGGAACCTCTCAACCTCACACACCAGCTCAGGCTCCATCCCCACCAGAGAGGTTGCATTCCACGTCCCAAGAGTCAGATTCTGCAACCAAGGATCGCCAAGGTCCCCGCACTTAGCTACTACCCATCCCACACTGTACCCGACCCCTCTGCCCCTCCCACAGGTGGTGAGCCCATGGGAAGGGGGACCCACGTCTCCTCTTTGTGCTGTGATGTGTATAGGCCCAGTCACCAGGCCCTGACCAGCAAGCCCTACCTCCAGGCCTGGCTCCAGATTTGAGCCCCGATGACCCGTGTCCGAGCGAGTAAACATTATTTCCAATGATTTTGCTCATCATAAGGAGTCTTCGGGCTGCACTTTGTCTGGTTCCTCACCTAGGACCAGTCTTGGTGCCTTAGGTGACCCTACAAGGGGCATGAAGCTCCATAAGCACAAACAGCTCCTATGATCACTGCTCCTAGGATCACTGGGACACCCAAACCCTTATACCACGAGGGAAGCCCCCTTATGGTTATATATGTTGTTTTTACATGCATCTAAAATTTAATAATGCAAATCTAGTTTCAAATGTTGGAGATATATTGCAAGTTAACATGTTTTCCTAGTTATTACATACTACAAAACAAACTAAAATTCAATTCAGTTCATTTATATACCACCAATTCACAACAATATCATCTCACAACACTTTACAAAAAAAAATTATTTCAATCATACATACATTATTTCAATCATACATACATTCCAATAGATTCTAGTTTCCAAAAAGCATGCTCTATTGTTATTCAAAGTAGTTTAAAAAGTTTCTGTCTAAGGAAACCCATCAGTTTGCCTTGAGTCATTGACTTTTACTCTTGGATGAGCATGTAGCGACAACGGTCTACTGAAAATATTGTTTTTCTAGTTATTACATACTACAAATCAAGTAATCCATGGCACACATGCAGTACCTCCTGCAATAAATATGAATTACAACAAAAATCTACCTTTGACCAGGAGTTATGGTTAGAGATGTTATTTTTACATGCATCTACAATCTAATAATGCAAGTCTAGTTTCAAATGTTGGAGATAAATTGCAATTAACTATTTTAATAAAAATCATTCTTGATTTCACACTCACAGAATATCTCAGTAAATATACAAAGAAACTGGACTGATATGTATACAAATGTTTGATATGTATACAAACAAATTTAACTTGGTAGATTTCAGCACTGAACCCTGAACAGAACTTTGTTGTGATTTATGTTTGGTTTATTGCAAGATTTTAAATTGCAAAACAAGATGTACCCTGAAGCTTACTGGAGATCCCCCTGGTCCTCTGGCTCCACCTACTGCTAAAGTAATGATATGGTGAAGAGGAAGAATGCATGGAAAATTGACAAACATTTACATCCAGAAAATAAATGTACACCCTCCCTGAGTATATTAAAATACACATAGATAGCCTACGTGGATCAGGGCAATGTAAGGCTCTCAGACTAAACTCTGGTTAGAACTGCTTAATGCTCCTATCTCCCTCAGGTTTTTCTATCTGGATCATCATGTCACCTTGATCCAGTATTTGCAGACATCTTACTGCAGTTAACTTACTCTGACTTGGTGCACACATTAACAGTCTCATGCTCTGCATACTAACTGTGCTGCCTTTATGGCATTAAACTGTCTTTTCAATATTTTTCTCATTAAATAAGGTTACATTTTTAGTTTAAATTTATGTTCCATAAAGTATTTTTGACAAACTGCAAATAGAATTGTTGGCATCACTGACAACAAAATTTGAGATTTCAAACATATATAACAGTCCACATTTTATAATTTATCAATCATGAACAGTCCAAGAAAAAACTGTAACAATGGGCAAAGTGATATCCATTCACCCTTTTCACACAAGTTTATATAGCACGGGGTCTGCATCCTGGCTCTTTGGACAGTGAAAGTTGCAGACCCCTCATCTATACTTTCAATTATGTAATGCTGATGACACCCCTCAGTAACTCGACAAATAAACAAATTGTTTTTATATATTCTAATTCCAATGTCACTTAACAGAAATTCTGAATGTATCTCATAAAACTGATTCACAGATGGTCACATTCAACTAAACAAAGGTTAATACTAACAACTGTTTGTTTCGCGGCTTTATCAGAGCTTCTTCAATTATTTGAGCAACATATGGGGCAATTGAGAAAGATTTACCAAGTTGGGATATGTTATCTGTATATTACATAAAACCAAAATTCCAGGACAAAGGACAAATAATGAGTCTTTTTAAAAGATGTGAAACTCTCAAGGGTTAAGGCCAATCTAATGTGCATTGACAGGCTGTCCCAGAGTCTAGAAACCCCAAAAGCTCTGTCACATTTCAGTCTTCAACCTGAAATGTTGAAGACATTTAACATTTCAGGTTGCTCAGGTGTGTTTGCCACACCTCTGCATTCTGGCTGGATTATACTAATTCAACAATTTGGACACATACTGTGGCACTTAAAAACCGACATTTAAAAACTGACAATGTTTTAAAATCAGCCCAATAGTACGAGAAGCTAGTGAAGTCAAGCCAGTATTGGTGATATGTGATAATGTTCCCGCTTACAGATGAGATGCTGGGTTGCTGCTTTCCGAATTAGTTGTGGAGAAATTTTTTTTTTTTTTTTGTCAATCCCATAGTAAAGTGAATTACAATTAACCAGATGTGATTATATGGGGGCATAAATCACTCTCTCCAGATCCTTGAGAAGGAGTTAACCTTTGACCTTGGCAATAAGTCTGAGTCGGTAAAAGCTTAACTTGATGACTGAGCTTACCTGCTTATCCAGCATAATATCTCTGTCAAATATCACGCCAATGTTCTTGACAGATAAGTGGATAAAAGTGGATTACAGACCTAGGAGACCAGAGTGATCATAAATATGGCTGTACCTGAACAGAATGATGTGTTTTGTTATCATGTATATGTTAAGAATTACAAGTCATCTAGGTCTGAATCTCACTCAAGCAGTCCAGCAAAGTTGAATGTGACTGAACAACATCCATCATCAACTATACTATGGTTATTAACAATCACCCTCAGTGGTAGTGTCATAAAAACAGCACTGGATCCAATATGGAACCTTGGAGCTCTTCAAAAGAAACAGGAATTGTAGCTAAGGAGAAATCACCTAAGTGGTTTAGTAAGATTCAGTCCATCAAAGAGCTGTGCCTGTTATCCCTACTCTCAAGCTACCTTTATGATTAATTTGTATCTGTAAGTACAATAACTTACAATAATGTTGAGTATGGTCCACTGTGTCAGAAGGGACACATTATTTATTTATTTTAGAACACATTCAAATCCCTGGTCACTGTATGCTGTGTTTTGTGTTGCAATAGTTCTGAGTATAATCTGCTGCCCAACTGCTCAATTAGCCTAATGACCTAATGACCTAATGACATGACACCCAAACTCATGTTAGGAAGCATAATTTTTTCTCCTACCTCTGCTAAAGTACCCAGAACTGGGAATCAGTTCTCTTTCTACTTCTCTACTACCTCCTCCTCCTCTTCACACCAGCATTTCCCAAAATACCTGGCCCCTCCCATTCTGCAGAAGAGCAGGAAGTGCTGCCTGGCAACTGGGGGTCTGGCTGCCATGGTAACAGTTCACCTGAACACCTCCTCCCTAAACAAACAGCAAGTGTGAGCAATAGAAACCGGGAGGGAGCAGAGGACTTAGAGGTAATTTCCCTGCTGGTCCTCCTGTTTTCGGATAGGCACAAATCTGATGTAACGTCAGCCCCTCTGTGCATGTCCATCTTAAGATGCCAACAAAATACGCAACATACACGTAGGCCTACTGCTCTCCAAGCACACACACTCATGCACACCCACACACACTGTTGTTCTAGCTGTTCTTACATAAGTGATCCCAGAATTCATTTTACTCATTGGCGACACAATTAAGTGACTATTTTATAAGTAATGAAAACCCAGAATTCAGTCTCTCAGAAATAAGATAAAAATTTATGTTATGGTCATGTTATTGCTTAGACAATTATGGGTAAGTCTGATGATTTGACAATTGTCTACACTGTAACAAAGGGCTGTAAAAACTACATTATGAAAATACAGTAAGGTGATTGGGTTTTGAAAATACAGCTCTTTACTGTGATCTGAAATGTGAATGGAAAGTATATGGGATGTGATTGGACCGCTGGATCACGTGCGGAAATTTACAGCTGTACTATAAATTTTATATGTACAGTTGCATTGTGGGATGTTTACCGGCTGGAGGTAAATCTCAACCATTCACGGGCTAGAGGGCCTGTGAGCAGCCCTCTAACCATTCACGGGTCATTGTTTACCCGGTGAAACAATGACTTTGACTGGGTAAGTACTTTTTAAAAGGATTGTATTGCAGTTTTGTGTTTGTTTGAGGATGACAATATATTTTACGTGGCTATATTGAGCTCCTCTCGCTGCTATAACATTGTTGGGTAAAGCTAATATCGGTTGTTTCTCATCTAGCGTTATGTGCAACACAAGTGCTTTTTATCTCAGTTTTGATAATATATTTCACCCAAAAAATGCAGATGGCTATATTCTGGTCTTTCTTATTTATATAATGAACAGTTTTTTGTCACCAACTGTGTGTATAATGCGTTTCGTGTGCTGAGGAGCAAATATAATCCACATTTTGACTGATCTGAATTCCACATTGAGTCCTGGTTCACCTACTGTCTGTCTGTTTGCCATTCCTCCAAGCCTGTTCCCAGCAGCCCAAAAGAAGCATGTACTTGATGAATACCTGGGTTTCAAACAAGTGTTCAGTACATCCAAAGCTCTCTCTCTGCTTCCCCATCGATTGCATGACTGTGCCATAGATCTTCTCCATGGTGTCCTGTTGCCATCCAGTCGTCTCTTAAATCTGTCCTATACAGAATATGAGACCATGAAAAAGTACATCCATTAATCTTTGAATACCGGTATTATCTACTAGTTATCTTCACTTCTGGGAGCAGGCTTCCTTTTGTTGGTAAAAATTGGGTTCCTTGAGCCCTGTGTTGATCACAGGGAGCTCAACCAGATAACAATCGAAAATAAACCCCCCTTACTTCATCTTCTCTGCTTTTGAACCAGTCCATGATGCCACTATCTTCTCCAAGGTCGATTTACATAACGCCTATCATTTAGTCCACATATGCCAGGGAGTTGAGTGGAAGACTGCTTTTCGGACCCCACTGTGTGAAATGCACCTGTAGTTTTTCAAAATCTCATCAACGATGTCCTCTGTGACTTTCTCTATCAGTTTGTTTTTGTTTACCTTAATGACAGATTGATCTTCTAGAAACCACAGGAAATACCACAGGAAACACGCCCACCTCGTCCTTATTGCCTCTTGGAAAACAGATTATCTGAAAGCAGAAAAATGTGAGTTCCACAAACCATCCGTTTGGGCTAAATTTTTGAGAGTAAACAGGTATGCACAAACCAAAGCTTTTCAGGACTGCCTGGATTCGCCCATTTCCAACAACCATAAACAATTGCAATGTTTTCTAGGTTTTGCTAAGTTCTACCACCATTTCATTAGGAACTACAGCCAAACAGCAGAACTTCAACAGACTGGCACGACTACAAGTTGTTCAGTGTCGTTGTGCTTTTTTTTCCTCACCGTCTTTCTCTCACAGAAAGCAAATACAAGGTAGGTGATTGTTAACTTCTTGCCAGACTCCGAGGATAAAACCCTGGCTCGCATCCTTCCACCCATCTGTTCTGTTGGAGTTGTCACAAATCAAAGGCATCATCACTGAAGCTCAACTGAATGAACCTGATCCTGGTTCTGGCCTCCCTAACAAGATCTACTTTCCCTCTTGCATCATTCATCGGGTTCACTAGGTAAAATTCTCCTTCCATCCTGAAATCAGCCAAACCATCGCCCTCATCAACTGGAAGTTATGGTGGTCATCCATCCATAAAGATGTCAAATATATCCCTTGCTTGTCACATCTCCGACTGCAATAAAACCGTCAATTAACCATTTTCTGGACTCCTTCAACCTCTCCCCATTCCCATACAACCTTGGTCTCATATTACCATTTTGACTTTGTTACTGAATTACCACCATACAAAAGTATGATCACCAGTCTTACCAACATTGATAGTTTTTCTAAAGCCTGCTAAATTGTTCCCTTCAGAAAATCTTCCACTGGCTTCCAAACTGCTCAACTCCTGGTCAAACATGTTCCATCTCCACAGCATTCTCCAAGACATACTGTCTGATCATGGCCCCCAGTTCATCTCTCAAGTCTGGAAACAGTTCTGCAAAGCCTTCAACACCAAGGAAAGTCTCGCTTCCAGTTTTCATCCGCAATTCAATGGTCAAACTGAACACATGAACCAAGAACTAGGATCCACCTTACGTTGCCTCACTACCACAAGTACTTATGACTGGGTTGATTGTGCTCATAACATTCACACCTTATCAGCTACTGGTTTTTCCCAGTTTGAAGTCTCCCTAGGTTACCAGTCTCCTCTATTCCCTTCTGACGAGCAAGAAATTTCAGTCACTTCTGTACTCCGCCTGATGGTGATTGTTGATGGGTTTGATGTAAGGAATTTGGTTTGTGATGTCCTTGTGTGGTGTTAGGTTTATCAGAAACCACTTGAGGGTGTCATGGAGAACCTAGGCTCATTTAATGTCCAGCAGGTGTGCTCCGCCACGTGCATTCCATCAAGATTATCAGCAGGTGGGATATGAAGAGCTGGCTCCCAGACCTTCGACACCTGAGTGTTAGCCCTATGTGGTTTCTATGCTCACCTGGGTTACATGCCTAAGTTCTCCTGAATTCCCTCGCTCATACCTTCAAGCAAACTTAGATTTTGAATGAAATTTGAATGTTGAATGAAATCATGTGTGGGCTGTACACACACACTACACAATCACACCTGATATACCTAAGATTTTTTATTGTCATGTGTGGTTTCTCAGGTTTTGAAAATCAGCCGACAATTTTAACATCTTGCTGTTTGAACCATGTATAAACAGCATTCCACATTCTTAAATGTCAACTAACAATCCAAATAGTATGTGACTCAACAAATAAAAAGCTAACCACAAATTGATATTTAAAGTTTGCAAGCACAGGAACAGTGTTGCTGCCTTTTTTTTTTATCCCAATCTCAAGGCATTTCAAAATTCTCTAGAATTATGCCAGTGACAGTGGCAATATGTTGGAGTAACTTTGGTTAATGAAGTGACATTGCTTGTTTTGGGATGACTTCTGGTTGTGGATGTTGTGCAGCTTGAAGAATTTTTGTTTCTTCTTTTACTTTGAGACAGTTGTTATGTTGTGTGAATGTGACAAGATGTTTTGCAAACAGGAGCAGCTGATTGGCATATCAAAAGCTCAAATTAAATTTCAATTACATTGCGCCAATTCACAACAGATGTCATCACAATGCTTTATGAATGTCTATGACTGTTGTCATGAACTGCCAACTTTGCCTTATGTTTTTATATGACACTTTAATGCAAAGCTGGCACTTTTAATGGACTTTCAATGCAACTTTTAGAGCAACTTTGCAATAAGTGTCATTATTTACCGAATGACACTTCATGACAAAAGTCATAGACATTCATAAAGCCTCCTTCATGTTCATGACAAATGTTATGTCATATTTATGACAGTGTCATGTCAGTCTTATGCACACCCCATCAAATAAAGTGTTACCAAAAGTTTCTATCTAGGGACATGCTCTCTGGGAAGAGGATATTTAGTATGATTAAATCAAAAACAAAGATTGTTGAAAAAAAAATACAAGAACTAGCATACCAAGAAATATGGAAAAACCAATAAAAAATAATCAAGACTGAAATTAAATCAGTGGACCATAACAAAAGGACAGTAAAAATCAGTCCACAGGGCTAAATATGTTATTTTCAGCAGAGTTCCTCCACAAATATCCTGGCTAACCAAATATTACATCAAAACTGTCCTTTGCCATTGCGATACTGCACACATTTGTATTCCAAATATGACTACTATTCAATGTATTGTGTAGCTGTAGTACAATAACAGATATTTTATCTTGATAGTTCTTTGCCATTGCAACACAATGATAGTACGATGGCTAAAAAATGTGCTGCAGCAGTAGCTTAGGAAGTCTTTTGCTCAACTGAAGCTAATTTAACTTTAGAATTGTTGTCCTTCAAGAAGGTGAACCAGGTCTTAAATCTGTTTGAAGTAGTTGATAGATTTTCTTTTAGAATTGTCCTCGATCCCTAGCATGTTGCTGCTACTATTATGTTTCATCTTGGTGACGGAGTGTTTAAGCTGATGTTCAGGATTTATACTGAGACTGATTTACACAGTGGTGGACTCTAGTTATTCACTATGTGACCTCTGAATACTGTTGATAGCATTGAATTTTAAATAGGGGTATTAAAGTAAAAAAATGTATCATATGGTTCCATATCACATTATGTACTACTTTGTCCGGGTTTATTACTTGTCCCATTAAAATGTATTAAATTTTGTGGTTTCAACATGACTGACGTGTACAGATTCATGGGAGGTAGAGATTTTTGTAAGGGACATAATACAAAGCGCAATCAATGAAATAAATTTGGAAATTTCCATTTTTATATATCAGAATTAGCTTTATTCGCCAAGACTGTGTGCACAAAGAATTCGACTTCACTTTTACACACTCAAAGCATACAGACATTAAGTAGAGCTATATATGCTTTAGAGGAAATAAAATAAAAGACAGAAACAATATGTACATATTTGTACATATTACATAACTATTAAAAGAATAACAGTTATTATTCTTTTTAAAGATAGGTAGTGCACATTTGCTTCTTTTGTTTGAAAGTAGTAGACATAGGGCTGAGCAATATGGCTGAAAAACATACCATGATATAAGGGTTTGACAGGAGTCGATATCAGCAATTATTAATTTGTTGTTTTAAATATCTGAAGCACTGCCAAACTGGTGACGTGACATTTTTTGTCTTATCCACAATTTCCTCTCAAGCTGTTGCTCTCTTTTTCTACATTCACTCCAACCCATTGATTTGATCTTGAAGCAGTTATGAGGCACTGTGATAAAACACAAAATTGCTGTTGTTAAAGTTAGTGAGTGAGTTGTTTCTAGTTTACCAATGAATGCAAAATAATTATATCATTATTATAACAAATAATAATAAAGTATTAACTATTTAATGAGTCAGCTGATGCCACCAACCTTGCTTAACTGGCTGTGAGAGGTTGAGCGAAGAATGCCCTTCCTTGGCCTACATCCCCCAGAATGCTGTGTGGTTCTGGATCGCAGTTCACTGAAATTAGAACATTCTATTGGACATGTTTTCTAGTTATATTGATCACGTATTGCAATATACATTATCAATTTATCGCCCAGTCCTAAGTGGGACATGTATAATATATGTATAAACAGTGGTTTCAGAAATTGGGACTTCCATCTTTAGAGTAAACGAAACAACCTGGAAACAGGCTTTAAGTATAGTATAAAAGCCTTTCTGCTTCTGTGTTAGATTCTTAGGCACCTAATTCATATATGCATGTGTAACCTACACTGTCTACTTGAAGAAGTGATCTGGTAGCTGCACATCCTACTGGGAGACAGTGGTGTTAGTGACTGGAGACTGCGATCGATTACATGTTGGCTTATAATAAGCTCTAAGCCATCAAAAGAGTTAATTGCTGCCATCTGTTAGCTGCATGCTTCTACTCTAGATTCTGGTGGTTAACCTTTGGCTGTCAGTTGTTAGCTGGTGTCTCCACGGTAAGTTCCCAGAACGTGTTGCAACAGCAAACACCTGTACTGTTACCTGGTTAATAGCTGGTTAGTTACTATATCTCCCAAGTAAAAGCTTCTGTCCTTTAGCTAGCTCTAGCATTTCTGTGCACGCCAACACATTTAGTCTGTAGTCGCAGCCTAAAATGTCATTGCTTCCAACAGTAGTCAGAACAAACATTTAACTAGCGAAGCATATCGTAGAACGGCCACACGCATTCACGCTCGCACTCCCTCTTGGCGACCGCACAGTACCGTGAGTTTCGGCGGAGCTCAGGTCGCTTCCTATCGGATGCGGTCACCGCCGAGGTTCGGTGCGCGTTACCCCCGCCCCCCAACTCCCTCCGCCACCGCAGAATCCTGTGTTCCTTAAGGTGGCCACGGAAAGGTGTAAAGCTAGCTGGCAGGATGCATTTAACCTCCTACCATTTCACCTCCTCCATATTTACAGTCTTCGTTCCTTCTGCCTCGCGCTCTCTCTCCCACCACCAACAACAACATTATTGACGTCCTCCCCCTGCCACGTGACCAGTCTGCTGGGGCTAAAAATAGACTCGGTGCAAACCAATGGAGGAAGACAGACAAGGCAGAGATAGACAGACAGACAGACACCTACAGACAGAGGCGGATTTAGTCAGATGGCCCGAATCAGAACAGAGGCATGTGACTGACCATCTCCATAGTAATTCAATATTTTCAGTATTTTTGTCTCAGATCTACTCAATTCATTGTTGCTTATTGCTGGAAGCATAGCTTTGCATCTACATTTTATTTTCAGAAGATCCATTTCTGCTCTTCTCTCAAAGCACTGAGATCCATCCATCCATTTTCTTACACCCTCGTCCCTAGTGGGGTTCGGAGGGGTGCTGGTGCCTATCTCCAGAGAGACGGCATTGAGGTCCATAGCGGCTAAATTCAACTTTTTTACATTGACATTTTTTTAAAACTGTTACTGTCGTGATTGTAACAGTAACCTTCTCCCAGTGTTCCCAGTATTAACTGCTGAAATACACAACTCAGTCAGAAACACTCAATCAGAGCCAGGAGAAGGCTGTAAATCAAGCTTGTGTACGCCCTGTTCACATCACCCACCTTGCTCTTTACGTCTTCTCAACAGAATAGCCTGTTATGAATGCTCAGGGTAGTTAGCATGGCCACCGATGATGGCAGATAAAGTTTTCCTGTAATGATAGCGCCGTGCATAGCACATACACAAGCTTGATTGAAAGAGCTCAGACTGATTAGTTGTTTCTGACAGGGAGTGATGTATTTCTACAGATTGCAGTAGCAGCATACTTAGGAAGGAGTTGGAGGAGCTTGATTTTTTTTTTTTTTTACAGATTCTTGTATCATACCACACTAAGTCTCTATGCCATGACACAGGAACAATTGTAATATATATGCACTCTAAAATTTGACAAGTTGAGCTTACTTGGAAAAAAATTGGAAACCGATTGCCTTGAAATCAGCAACAAAACACTTTGTATTGCCTTGTTGCTGAAAATGTGCTATATAAATAGAATTATCTTTACCTGTTTACCTTTGCCTTGAAAATATAAGTAACTATTAGTTTTATATTTCTTTACTTGACACGCTCAGTGTACTTGAGACCTTGTTGAATGAACAAGGTCAAATATATACACACACACCCGCACAACACACACACACACACATACAAAAAAAAAACAATATAATCCACATGAATTTGTTAATATA
>CAEGAE010010822.1:0-16230 GCA_903067095.1 Girardinus metallicus
AAAAAAAAAAGAAAAAACAGGATGTGAAAACATGGGTTTTTTTTTTCCTTTTTTTTTTTTTCACTTTTGTTTTTTTTTTTTTTTTTTTTTTTTTTTTTTTTTTTTTTTTTTTTTTACTTTCTGCCAGTCTGTTCATTCATCTGCTCCTCTGTCGGTGTTCCCTCTGTCAATCTCACTGTGTGTTGTGTGCATCTGTGCTGAGTTTGGACAGCATCTGCAGAGCCTTTTTCTGTGTAAGGTTTGTTTTTCTCCACTTTGGCTCAAAGTATTCCTCTGTGTGGATGTGAGCGCCAGCTCTGTGAGGTCTAATTATCCCAAAAATACAGGGAAATCAGCAGAACATGCAGCAAGAGTCCATGCATATCAAACTGATGATCATTTTAAAGTGGCTCTAAAGCTGATCAGGATGCCTGCTCCCCTAATTACTGCAGCAGAATTTATCTGTTTATTTTCCAGCGAGGAAAGACCTGTCCCACATTAGAGGTCACTTGTTTTCTACTAGCATTCATTGCTTTGTGGATCATCCGATGAAAGGGTCTTTATGGTTATTTAAAACGCATAATGTGGCTCTCTGTTTATATTCTTATTTGGCATGAATGCCCAAATTGTCTGTGTTTGCCGTGAATTCATTTGCATCATTCATTCAGGCCTTTTTCTTTTTTTAAAAAAAAAATCCCTTCAGACATACGCTTCTGCCAAATAAAATGTGGCATGATTTAATGGATTTTACACAAAAGTAACTGCCAGTAGAAAATAGGTTTTGTCACCTGAAAGAATGTGACAGTTTATCAGTTTGTAATTTAATAAGAAACTGTACCATCTTTTCCTTGACAACTCAAAAATTAACTCTGTGTAACTTTTTTTGTATTTGTTTCAGTGAAAGGTTATGTGATGGATTATTTGTTGACAGGCTTAGGTGACTTCCTGAAAGTGCTGCCAGTTGCTTAGTAACATTACATTTCATCTTGTCAGTTAGCAAGCTTTTCTATCCAAAGAAACTAACTTGTGATAAACAACCTTTATCACAGGTGTGAGAGCTTTTTTAAAATACCTGCAAACATGGAGCAGGTGGGGTTGCGTAAAGGTAACACAAGGGAGGCTTGTTAGTCAGTCGTGCAATGACTGGAAATGACTGGCAAAAGTTACAGTTCTGAAACTAATGAATATTGTTCATTTTGTTAGGAAGTGAGTAAGTGGATGTCTTTAAGCTTTTCTCAAAGTTAACTCTGTTTTACATATGGAAAAATCAGATCCTGGAATGCTTTTACCGCTCTTGTGGGACTCGTAATGTTATGCTGCAAAATGCTTTTAACATAATCATTTTTGAAAGAATGAGGTGCAAATATAAAAATTTTATTTTTTAGCATGAAAGCACTTTTTTCTCAGGCTTTAGTTATAATTTGAATAGTTCCTTGCTGCAAAGGTAGTCATACCTTTTTTTTTTTTTTTGCAGACTGTCAAGTTGCAAACACAAACTTTAATGTGTTTAGCAGGATTTTATACAAGAGACTATTGCAAAGTAGCAAATAATTGTATAGAAAACCATTTCTGATTGTATGTTTGAGCTCATAGTCTTGGTTAGATGTGAACACATTTCCCAGTTTCAACTCTTTGGCAGCCGCTATCAGGTTTTCATCCAGGACTGTCCTCTATTTAGATTCGTTGATCTTCCCATTAACTTTGACAAGTTTTCCTGTCCCTCTTGTAAGAATGGATCCCTACAGCATGTAGGTGATGGAAATGTTGTTTTCAGGGTGTTTCACCTTCGATTTTATTTAGTGTTTTCTAAATCTGATCATCTGATCCAAGCAGCCTCTGAATCCACCACGTTCTTTTTGGCAAACTGACGTCTGATGGCTTCTTCTCAGCAAAGACTTTCTTTTTGCCCCAATTCCAAAATGGATTCATCATCACCGCATGTGTGATGGGCAAAAACACAACACAAAGATATTCACCAAACAAAATAATAAAACAAACTCTTGAAAACTCATAATCATGCTGGGGCACTATATTAGTCAGCGGCTGATCATTTTAAATTCTTCACACTGTTTCCTGCCAAGTATTTTTCTGAGCATCAGTGAGGAAAACAGCTAGAAGACATCGACTGTGAGCCTAGAATAAAGACAAATTGAAGATTACTGTGGAAGGTTTGACTCAAGTATGCTCACAGGAGCATCCGGAGGAACACAATCGTAACATAAATATTTCTATTTTGTTTTTTTTATTCTTACTCCACAAGAAAAAATTTTTTATGTGAAACTTAGACTAAAAATTATGACCAGTACTTCAGGCTCTTTGCAGATTGTTTTGTAGAAATAAATGTAGACATTTCTAACTTGCCTGTTTTTCCTTTTTACAAAGCCAAGTGTACTTTCTGAAACTTTATGGGTTTGAAAATCAATAGTCTCAGGAGGTCATTAAAATTCTGAATCACTCGAAGCAAACACAGACCCCATTCTTCTGAGTTACTATAGGTTACAATCTGCTCTGAGGCTATAAACAGATCATGATAATAAAGACACCGTTGTGGGGCTTTGACAGTGTGACACAATACAGACTTTTTACTCCTCATTTTTAGCTTGAATTATTCTCTTCAGTCTCATAATATGGACTAAGAATCATATAATCTACTTCAGCTGGTTTCCACTCGCAGTGATTTTTTTCTGTCTTTAGTTTTTCTAAAACTACAGTTAAGTGTGAAAGTTTGTATTCTCTCTACCTATTATTTATCTTTTGTCCACCATTCTTAAACTACAGCTAAACATTTTTTGTCAATTACCTTGAAGAAAAACATGTTAGCATTTTTATCTGAATCGCTGTAAAAAAAAAAAAATGCTTTATGCAAAGAACAAGGCATTCGTGCTGGGCTATATAATTGGAATAACAGAAAATGAATCAGTAAAAGGGACTTATGAGAAAGCACACCCACCTTCTTGAAGAGAGAATGCCCAGCTGCAATCGTGTGTTTTAGTGAGAGGTAATGATGATCACCATCCACTGGTATTAACACAGGTTGACATGTTGACATGAGGGTATTTTAGAAAGTGATGTGTATGGATTAGAATAAGACAGCAGGAGGGTTTCTGCTGTTTCCTGTGATTCCCAGGCAGCTCAGTGGAGACTTCCTCTGCAGGCAGCAGCTGCTGGCAGGGTGACATTCTTAATTTGCAGTTGAGATAAACTAGATTTATTATCAAAGAGGATGCACAGTGTTTTATTTTTTTTGTTTTGTTTTTTTCACCCGTCTCGTGCATCAGACATTTTATGCAGTTTAATTGTCCGGTTAAGTAATTCAGCAGATGTGCTCATGTGCAGGGAGCTTCTATTTTGTAGGTACTGCATGTAGCCTTTGTAGAGCCTGGCTGTGCACAAATACCAAGCTGAGAGTGGCTGTTGAACTTTGGAAATGTCAGTCCTTGCTCCTCGCAGAGAATACTATCTCTTCGGTCCTGAGTGTCCTCCGTGAACATCTTAAAACTTTCCCCGCTCTGCCAGTGACCTCCTGAAGTCGTTTGAAGCTACCTCCCGGTTGCAGACAGGAAAACCTCAGAGGATACAGGGCCTCAGTTCAAACAAGAACATTCTTATTTATTTATTTTTTAAACTAACCTCTGTGGTGTTGCTCTGAAGGCGTTTGACCCAGTGATACAGCCATGGTGTACACCGTGAGGGGAAAAAGATGCTGCTGTCAGCACTATGCTGACCCTTTTTATAATGTAATGCCATAGAAGAGTCTTGTAATGAAAAATGAAACATTTAGTCCTCACTGCAGTGTAAATAATTTGAATTAAACACAGGTACGCTGTGATGTGTTATTTATTTGGTCTCTGCGGTGCTGGTTGCTTAATTTACAACTCAGAACAACAAAATGAATAAAAATCATATCCCATGCAGCAAAGGGTAACAAGCACATGTTCAGTCACTGTGCGTGTCATGTTTTTTTTATGAATCTCAGTAGTCAAGAGATGATCATAACTCAAAGAGCAGGGCAGCCACACCGTGCTTGTGGTGGCTGCTCTTTGTTTCTGAAATGCCTTTGTTTGGGCGAGGGAGGGGGCTACAGTAGCGTGCCCTTGGGTTTCAGTGAACACACGACTTTGCATTCAGCCTGATTATCTGCACTGACTAATAAAAAGGAATATATGACCTGAAGAACACATTTATTGATTATTCATCTGGCTTGTTTACATAACTATTTTTATTACACAAGACTGTGTTTAAACTGGTATGTTGTCAACAGATGTAGGTGTACAATCCTTCCTATTTTTTTTTTTCTGGCAAACGTACAACTGGACTTGATCATGAATCAGCAACCCTATTAACTGCACAATGGAAATGTCTATGCATTTATTTATGCACATTTTCCAACTAAGCTGTGAATGTTTCCTTAAGTTTTGTAATGTTTGGGTTATTTTTCTCTCTCCTCATTGTTCTACTTTATGTTGCTATTGATTTTCAAATAAAACACGAAAGCAAATAATTATTAAATCTTCACAATAGATTGTTTTAAGTGCCTGATTCTAAGGAACACAGCAAATAAAGTAAAATTAATTTGTCTATTCGGTGCCTTGCAAAATGATTATTGTTTTACCAAGTCTTCACATTTAGTCACATTTCAGTAAACAATTTAAAGCATTTGTACTGGGATTGAACTTAAAGTAGCACATGACTGTAAAGAGGAAAGAATATACTGCATGAAAGTGAATATAACAAGTCTGCTTCTAAGCTTGCAGAAAGAGAGAAAAGAATAGAAGACAGAGAAACCACATTGACAAACATACGTTTACATAACAACGTCACAGAAAAGCACAATACATGATTCATTTTGTGGCAACTGCAGCCCAACATAGTGTATCCGTAAAAACCTGAATCCAAACACCTGTGAGTGAGTGTGAGTCTTGTGTAATAAAAAGTGTGTTGGTCTTCCATATGAAATCTCAGCAATGTGTATCAAAACGTCAAGAGGTTAGAAGTAAGAATAGATTTACAAGGCGCTGTATGTATTTAAATGCATTTCAAATCCTTCACTCTTTCCCAGAGGAGAGTACGGGAAATATTACCCTGAAAATGTTACAGAAGGTGATGCTCATCGGCTGTTGTTTACATGTTGCACAGAGACTGCAACATGTGCTCACTGCACCCCAGGTCCCTTTCATGGAATAAAGCACTAATGTGAATGCTCTGTTTCAACCGTGCATAGTTCAAGTGCATTAACAGTCGAGCATGAGTGGAGGTAAAAAAAAAAATAAAAAAAAAAGTCTTGCTAATGCCAGCTCTGATCAGCTCATATGTGCTTAATGTGAAATATGGTTTTATAATTTATCACATTTTCTTCACCCTGGGCTCATTATTTATTTTACATCTCTCTTCTCCCCTGAAAACTTAATGATACCAGGAGTTTTTGTGAAACTTTTTTAATTGGGGCTGAAGTGACAGTCCGCGTGAATACTTTCCCCCTGTTTTTAGTCGTTCATTCATAGAGCAAATATCCCATTGACTCCCCAGAGACAATTACTCCCTCTTCCACAGATCAGCTCTCTGCAAACTGCAGTTGTTGACTCTTGACCTTCCCTCGTGCCCAGCAGCAGCTCCAAATAAAATAATGTTATCGTCTGTCTTCTCTCAAATCCCTATTTTCTCATTTGACACTAGTCTCTAGGGGGAATTTGAGCAGCTCTTGAGTGCCCCCGTGTGGTCAATACTGTTTACTTGTTTGTGAGAAAAATCAAAACATTTTGCAAAGACAGATTGTCTCCACCAAAAGTTATGTGACATTTGTGCATCAATTTGTCTCCATGTGTAATAATTTTGTGAAGCATGAGTGGGTGTAAACAAAAAATATGTCAAACCTCTTAATCACAATAAGCATCTGTGTTAGTAGCACTGGCTTTGATTTTTCAGACTGCGCACAAACACGTCACCTTTAACAAGACAGCAGGACTCTTGAAAGTGACAGCCTGTCTTCTCTTTCCACAGGAAGCGCTTTGAACCTCACATGCAGAGCATTTTTTGGTTACAGCAGAGACGCCAGCCCGATTATCTACTGGATGAAGGGCGAGAAGTTCATAGAGGACCTGGACGAAGAGAGGGTCCAGGAAAGTGACATCAAGTAAGGAACACACAGTTTTGCTCCGAGTCATTTCCCCCCAGCTCAGCAGTAATGAGGAATTAAAGGCAGATGTGGACAAATTTGCCACAAAGGATTAAATGACAATACCAGTAGTTTTCACACGTTTTAGTTCATTAGCTTTAAATTGCGTAAACCAAAGTAAACCGACAGGAGATTTATTCCCCGCCTTTAAAGCAGCTTCTGTTTTTAATTTGTTTCTCTATGCTATGAACTCTGTGCACAGACTTGAAACTCATTATTCATTTGTTTTGACACCCTTTTTTTGTTCTTTATAAACTGAAAAAGTGTCATGAATAAGGAGGAAAAATTACTTTCTATTTGATGTGATGACATGCTGGGAGATCCTTACATGTCGAGGTCACATGCTGTGCAATCCTGATGGAAATGTGTCAAACCTCTTAAAATGTGACATAATTTCTCACAGAAAATCCAAACCTTAATTTCAGTGTGGAGCAAATTTTACCTCTCAACACTAGTGTTTTTTTTTTCTTTCAACAATTAAATGTACCCATCATAGAACTAAGAAAAGTGTGATGATGGTGAAACTAAAATAAAATGAACTGCGACACAGCATCAACACTTTTGATCACACCTTATTTATATCCTCATAATTATTGTGATTTGTTGCAGCTTTTCGCCATGCCGGTCATTTTACTGCATCAACTGTTTGATAATTATTTTTCCATTTTATTAATGTGGCGCTCATCTGTCAGCAATTCACTGTGTTTATCTGGTGAAACGACCAACAGAAAAAGGGCAAGTGTGGG
This sequence comes from Girardinus metallicus, assembly GCA_903067095.1. Classification (NCBI taxonomy): domain Eukaryota; kingdom Metazoa; phylum Chordata; class Actinopteri; order Cyprinodontiformes; family Poeciliidae; genus Girardinus; species Girardinus metallicus. Next base: position 6,898 of record CAEGAE010010822.1, read on the forward strand.
AAAACCAATCAGGTTAAGGAGCATTGCCTGCTGTTGGCACAGTTCTATCCAGGAAACGGAGAATATTTCTCCTTTCTGTCAGACTCTTCACTATCTTACCTGGTTAACCCTACAGGAGTCAGTCCCGGAGGGGTCGGACTGACTCCACTTGCGCTTTTATGAGTTTTATTCATTTATTATATTACTTTATTTATTCGTAGTTTCGGGAACTGACAGGCTGACAGGAAACACCAATTGCATCATTGCAGTGATATCCACCTTGCTTTCCCCTGGGACTGCAGGAAGCTTAAGAAACTCTTAGGCTCAGAAAAGGTCACTTCTTGTAACATTTTGTCACAGAAGGAGCTCATATCAGAAATAAAATTTTGCAGAAAAAATTATATATAAAATTGTGCAAGAATTATGATCAAGAATAAAATGGTTGCAGTCAAGATTTTTAGTTTCACTTTAGAGGCCATGTTTATTGTTCAGAACATTTTGTCTCTCTGCAATTTCTCTATTTAAATAGTAACTCTAGTATAACAAGACTGATAATAGATGGCTCATAAGTCAGGTTATCTGCTTGTGTAACCCTGCTGTCAGCTTAACAAAGATGCTTTGAGCAGTATTTCTTTAATAAGATAAATGTTCTTAAGTTTTTACTTCATCACTCTCCCATTTACTTTTACTTTTGTAACCTGAAGCATTTCATGACAGCCGAATCTTCCTTTTTCATAAGTGACAGAAAATTGTTGTCTCATTTAAGCCAGCTGACTAGCATTGTGCTACAAACAATGGGGAAGGGACAGCACTGCAGAGAAAACTGGCAGACAAAATGAATTTTAAACTGCAGAAAATATATGGTGAGAAATTTTAGCAGTTTTGGAACTATAATTTTTCTAAACATTGGCATGATATTACACTGGCAAGCATATAAGTTTTTTTTTGCTTTTTTTTTCATTTAGAAAAAAATATTTGTGCAGTTTGTAGGGAATTTGGTCGAGAGCATATATGTTGATGAATGTTTTGTCATAAAGTCTCTCTCTGACAAGCAGAACAAGAACACATTTGCTACTCTCCACCAGCAGTATATAGCATCTTTAAAAATAATGCTGAGCTCCTCTTTATAAGCTTTGCATTATTTGGTTTTATTTCAGTTCAGTCTCTAAACTTTCTTTCCTTTAAAACAAGAGTATTTTCATGTCAACCCCTTCTCCTTAAAACATGGAAAGTAGTGTATTGTGTTGTACCGGTGAATATTTCCCATCTGGGCTCTTTGCAGCCCCTTCTGATTGTTAGCTACTGCCATTTTTTTTGCAACACACTTTCTCCTTCTCTGCACTACCTATTGCTGCAGAGGGGCTGTAAGGACCTGAGGAGGAGGACAGCAGGGTAGGAGAGAACGCAGAGGAAGAGCAGAAGAAGTAGATAGATGCAGGAAACGTCCCATGTTGCTGCGGAGCAACGTTAACGAAGACACATCTGCGATGATGAGTTTTCTCTTGCGTTGATGCACGCATGCAGGAGAAACAAATTGCAGTTTAAGCAGACCTTTTGCTTCTCTCTTCCTCTATTACTCCCTGACAACAAGATTCCCCTCACTCAAAGGCTGAGGGCTTCTCTGCTCAATAATTCATACCCGGACTTCATGCAGCAGATCAATAATATATTCAATCATCCGTTCTCTGTTGTTGAAGCTGATACCTTGGGCTTTCTCAGATCCTGCTTTGATTTTATTTCCATACACACATTGCCAGAGATGAAGCCAGGAAAACCACAGGGGGGAAAAAAAGATAGAAGATAAAGCTGAACTAATCTGTACACTCCATGAGGTTAAACTCTGTGCCCCAGATATGATAACATGTCTCTTTCTAAAGGGTTAACATCTTGTCATCAGTCTGGCACATTGGGTTTTATTGCTGACTTGTCAGCAGTCAAACCTTGAGCTGCTTTGGGTTTCTGCAGGCGTTTATTTACCCAACTCAGGGCCTATTGATTTTGGAGACGGGAGTTCATTTCTGTGGTAACCTGAGCCCATAAATTCTCATTTGTGCCACGGGGACAAGACTGCCTCTGTTATCGTGGCACGGTTGGCTGGACATTAGCATAGCATGCAGAGATTAATAAATTAACAAAACAAATCTGGCTCAGCATAATGAAGTAGGTGGTCGATAAATTATTGAGCATGTTGTGTTGGTGTTTTGCAGGTGAGCGTATGAAAGCAATGGGTGAAGTGGAAATTCGTTGCTAAGTGAGCAAGCACTGTGGTAATGTTTGTGCTTCAAACAAAGAAAATTCAAGTTGACAAAATTTTTGTCATATAATCACCCTATTGAGGCTACAGCATCATCAGACCTGTTTTCATAAACTTCCCAGCCCTCAATTATGATTATAAGATATGAATCATAACAAAGAAAATGAGCCAATGGATGGATAGAAAGAAATAGTTGTGAACATCATCAATGGACAGAAAGGATAAACATGGTTTTGTGTGCTGAAGGGGGAGTGTCAGAAAGAGTAGGAGTTTTTTTTAAAGAGACAGAGGCCAATTTCAAGGTGTCAGATATGGCTATGAAGCAAAATCAAATTTATTTAGTCATTTTGTAAATATGCTGCATTTTCAACACCTCAAAGTAACATGCTTACTTGATTGAGCAACAAAATGGCAGTATGTGCCTGGAAAATAGATAATATCCTTCCTACACCTTCTCAACCCAGAACAGGAATCAAACATATTAGTTAGAACAAAAAGATCCAGAGAATAATCAACCCAGAGCAAACTTATAATCTAGAGAAATTAATCATTACCTTAGATCAACATTTACCATTAAACTTGTAATATCGGAGCAAGACCCAGAGAAACTCCTTCTAGATCACAAATTTAGAACAAACTTAGAAAGTACCATCTATCAGAACAAGAATCCAGAGAAACCCCTACTAGTTTATAAATTACGGACTACTTAATTTTGCTAAATATGGGGAACTCAATATGTAGTTCTGTACTTTTACCTGTTTATTTTTGGTTTGTAGTTTTGCTTGTATAGCCTTCTAATTCATATTTAGTACTTTGAACTGCCTTGTTGCTGAAAATCTGCTACGTACATGCAATTACCCTACCTTTGCTTACCTCTTAAAAAAACTAAATGACTTAGATCATGTATTTAAACTTGTATTTAAATAACTATTACAATTCAGTTAACACATTTGAGTTAATTCTGGAGCTTAGATTGATAGATATGCTATCTAATCCTTTTGTTGCATTAGGACAAGATCCCCAGACTCAACGGTAATGTCTGTGAAAAAGTGTTTGTGTTGCTAATGGTACTTGAACATCTGCTGCAACAACCACCATTTAAAGTTATTCAAAAGCCACCACTAGAGTTCAAGCTCTCACAACCTGCTGTTGAGGAGGCAGTGGAAGGACCTTTCACATCATGTAGCATTATGGATTTGCTGTTCCAAGAAGTCCTTGAAATATGAGAGAGAGTGTTTACCACGCTGCTGGGTGGAGGTCTCTTAGAGATAATAAAAAAAAGGAGAATCAGACTGAATCTCAGCCTCTCTGGGAGAATTTATTGGTTTTTCAACTCATCTGCATGTGACAGAATAAAATCTCTGATTTCATCAAATTATTCTGAATATTTTTACAGTCATAGCTTTAAAGTTTATTTCATCCTGTTTTGACTTTTAGATACTTTGGTTGATGTTTTCTTGCAAGTTTCTGAAACTTTTTGACACCTTTTATCCAGTTAAGAGTGATTTGTCTAATACGTTTGACAGCAAATTAGCTATCCCACTTCAGCTTTCCTCCTGCACCTGTTACCTCCACCATCATGTGCAGTAGCAAAAGTTGTTTTAGCTCCCCTCTGTATAAATGGAACCCATCAACCCTGTTTTCCACGTCAAGTCTCCACAAGATCTCCATTTGAGGCCCAAGTGGTCATTTTCCACCAGCTTCTAGAACAGAAAACTCCCTACGCAGGTGTGATTATGTGAAATAAGAAGCTTCAAAGGTGAGCATCACTCCCTGGAGAGACATGAATTTATTCCTATGTCTTCATCTTAAGTCCACCCTTCTTCACTCAGCACAACAACTTCAGGATCAGCAGCCTGCCTTAAACTCTCTCCTCACCCATGATACATTTTCAATTACAGTTGACAAAATCTCTCCAACAAGCCGTCCTTGTGTGCAGTTTATCGACTCAAAGGCAAGAGAAGTGAGATTCTTGAGAATCATTACTTCCCCCCTCATTCCTCCCAAGCCCTTTCCTCCTAAATACACTCGAGCTGACACGCAAACACTCTGCCCTCATCCCGCTCCTCTTTCTCATCATGGCGAATGATGCAGACATACACACACAAACAGCAGAGTCGAGCTTTCTCATTTGTGCTTTGTTTCCTTTGTCGCATCATTTGTGCTGAGGGTGCTGTAAAAGTGGGCTAAGTAGTGTGTCTAAGGTATGAGCGAGAGTCGTCTCCCTTTTCTCTACTCCATCAGGCTCAAGCAGCCTAGCGGGGGAGCAAGAGAGAAGGGGGGTTAGGATGGTGGGGCACTCATTTACTTTATGGAATATTACTTTCTCTCCTTCTTGCCGTTACCATGGCAGCCGCTATAAAAAGAATTTCTTCTCATCGCCATTATTTGATTCCCCCCCACACACACAAGCTCAGGAAGATCCCTTATTGATTTTCATTGCTCACATATTTTTAGTGCAGAGAAAAGAAATTAGCATTCCATGAAGTCCTAAACAAAATAGAAAGGGGGTCTTCCAATGAATGCCTCCGTGCCACATAGCTTGAGACATTATGTAAAGCTTAAGATCCATGTAGCGATCAGGACTGATCCATCCATCATTGTCTGAAGTCACATGGGCAACAGGTGGAGGAGGGATACTAAGGAATCGCTCTCCCAAGCAACACTCACCAGCTATTTCTGTGAGATCCCAAGGCACTCCGAGGCCAAAAGGGGCATATAGTCCCTTCAGCAGGTTCTACATCTGCCCAGAGGCTCCACCTGTTGGAATACAACCAGAAAACCTCAAAGATCCAACCTCAAAACCTCCTCAGCTGACTCGAACCAAGGACCGGCCACTCTACTTCAGTCTCGGCATTAGAGGAACTCATTCTGGTTACTTGGCATTCTGCTTACTGCTCCAATGCATGCTGAAAGTCATGCATGACTTGAAGACCCAGACATATATAAATCACCCGTAAACCATTAGGATGTGAGGTCAAACCAGACTGCCTTTTCAACTATTACATCTTGAGATCTTGTCCATGAAAACCACAAACAAAGTAAGGAAGATCTGGTTGAGTCTAACACCTCAGGGAACAAGAGCAACTTCATGCTAAGATTGTAGACACTCCTTTTACTTTGGATTCATACAGCCAATATTATCAACCCCGGGGACCCATACTCTTGCAGGAGTTCCTACAAAAATATCTCAGGGGACAAAAATATCTCTGTCTCCAGATCTATAGAACACATGCAAATCGAACAAACAAACTTACTTGACCCCCTTCGGAAATTAACCTTTCATAATTTGGAGGCACCTCTATTTTCTTCCTTGGGTACAGTAAACTTTGGACTAAAAATCCAGGCTGATCAATCAAAACTACCTAAATAATCTTTTATCAGCTGTTTTCAAAAGTGTGAAGCGGAGGATGTATTGTTGATCTCTGTTTGTGTATTTGTTTTGCAGGCTTGTCAGGGAACATCTCGGAGAGCAGGAAGTGGCGATTTCCTTGACTATTGAGTCTTTGGAGGAGGAGGATTTAGGAAACTATTCCTGTCATGTGGAAAATAGTCACGGGCATATCAATGCCACCATTCAGATCTTCAGGCGGGGTAAGAACTACTGGCTATTTCCCATTTCAAATTAAAAAAACTAATCTCTCTATTTTTTTTCCCCAAACAATTCTGCTTTTTTTTGCTCACAGTCTCACTGCACCAGATATTTTGCATCAACTCTCTTTAAGCTAAATCATAAATAATATAATCAAAGGCGATTGCATCATTTCATCAAACATTTTCTCCTTTTATTCCCGTTGGTTTGTGTATATTTACCCAAACTTCATGATTGCATTTGGTACTGTCTTATCTTCTGTGTTTGCACCAGCAGCTTTGTAGCTATTTTGGCTCTCTTGCATGACTTGTCTGAAGCTGTTTTCATGCTCTAGCTGTCACCCCACAAGAGAGGTAATTTGATGGCTGTTTAAACAGCAAATTGGTCTGCAGCTTTTCCCAACGGGCCAATACGTCCAGCATACAATTACATTTTAAGTCTTTATACGTCTGTTTCTCCACTTTAATCTCTTTCTCTGTGATCATCCTTTGTAGACGGCCCAGTTTCGTTTGAGTGGTCTTTGCGGACCGCAGACGGCTTCATTTAACTCTCTTTGTGAAAGGAGAGGGATGCAAAGTCAAGCTTTCTCCGTCTCTCTCATCCAGATCTTGATATTTATTTCATGTTTTTTTTTTTTTTTTTTTCTCAAAAGCATATCACTTACGAGCCCTGCGGCAGGTCTAACGACACTGCGGGCTGCCTTTCCTTGTATCTCCAAAGGATTTGATGGCAAGTATCGGTCAGTGGGATTTAAACAACTCCAGGAGAGAAGATAATTGGTGGTAATCAGCTAGATGCATTACAATTATGGGAAAAGACAATGGGATGTGTATTTGAACATATTTCCAACAACAATAATTGAGAAATATCTTCACATAGAAATAGCTAAATATACTTTCACTGGATTTACTTTTTAAGCAAAGGGGTATATAGGGCTGTTGAACACAATGGTGCACCTATTGCACCCATGGCAAAGATGGGTAAAAGGCTTTTCACAGTATTGTGCAAAAGTTTGGAAAATCTAATCTATAAGTTTTAGCAAAGTTATTCCATAGGGGGAAAAAATGCATTCTATGAAAAAAGGCAAATATTTATCTCAAAAAGTCAAGATGTAGCTAAAAGAAAACTGCTATTTGTGTAATATCTATTTTATAGTTTTAAAAGCAATAGTTTCTCTTGACCTCATCATAGGAACTACTTCTCAGTCCAAAACTCCTATGAACAGATGTAAACAATAAAATAAAATATTGTTGTGATGATGTGCTGAAAGTGAAGTGTCAAAAAGAGTAGGATCTTCTTAAAGAGACAGAGGCCAATTTCAAAGCATCAAATTGCAAAGTCAAATTTCTTCTTTAGGTCATGTTCATACAGACAACATTTTTATAACATCTTAAGGTAACATACTTACTTGGCTGTTTTATAAAATGTCTCTATGTGCCTAGAAAATACATAACACTGCACCTTTAAAACAACTTTATGACAAATAAATGGGAACCCACATTTTGCCACCACAGAAAGTGAACAAAATGGTAAGCTTGCTGTTGGGAGAACTTCCCTAAAAGGGTGCATTATTAGAGTCACCAAGACTCCATTACAATTAGATGTTTTCTACATGCCAACTTGTTGTTTGGGTGCCGAGCCAGAAAAAACAATTCTCTGTCCAACATGACGAACATTTGGATTTTGCTAAAACTATTTAAGTGGAACTCTACGCTTCAGTCAGATCAGGCCAAACACTTCAAGTGGGTCTGTCATGAAACAAACAATGAGTCATTGGCAAAGGACCCCACACCTTACGCCATTGAGGTTGGTAAAGATAAATATCTGATACTTTTTTTGTTATCCAAAATCCTTGCAACTTGACTTTGGTCAAAGTGTTAAAATAAAAGGAATTTTTCATACAGAAATCTGTAGATCTCTTAGTAGTCTGAAATTATATACAATAAATAGCAGATTGATGATTCAAAACATATGCCCAAAGCAACATGGAAATGGTTTATCACATACAAAATCAAACATCTGTTATTTTTGTGTCAGTCCCACAAATGTATCCTACACAACACCTGTGGGTTGAACATGTTATCAACAGCAGCGGTTTAATAAATCTGGCAGTAGACATTTTGTGTAGCAAAAACATTTGCTCATTCCATTTCTGTAGAAATGAAGGAAACATAAAGGTGTGTTTTATTTCCAATTTATCAGTAACATTTTGCTACAGCAATATTGGATAAATTTATTTTAAGGGTTACAAGGTGTGGCAATAAGTGATTGATGCATGAAATTATTTGGTAAGACCTCACCTACCATGTTTTTTACTCATTTTAAGACTGACAGAATTGTAAAATATAATGTATCTCAAATTAAAACATAAAATAATAAAGGTATTTAAAGTCTTGAAATAATATTGTTCAGATAAACGTTAGGTTTAGATCATTTTAAACAAAACGGGAACGCCTAACTGAGGGTAGACAAGATTTAACATAAGATTTCTTGGCTTTGCAATGTTTCTATTGCAGAATATGTGTGTCTTTGCTCTGTCTGATAAAATAGAGAGAGCATTGCAGCTGGCATGGCAGCCACGCATTGTTAAAGCCCACAGTGTGACAGAGATAAAAGGTGAACGTGTTCTAGCTGAGCCAACCAGGTAAATGCTGCTTTAATACACATCATAACTCATCCCCAAGCCAGGTCTCGGGGGAGACATGGAGGCGATAATAGAGGAGAGAAATGAACTGAAAAGGGAAGGAAAAACGGCAGCGAACGCAGATGGAGAGGCGACTGACAGCAAGATGAGTAATCTGAAACCCGTTGTTTTGAAAATGCCGCCATCCATGTCCAGAATTGTTACAGTCCCACTATGGATGACAGCGAGAGTGCAGAGCTGTGTCATTGCTGCGCTATGAAAAAGAAATGAAGCCCATTTCTCATTAGATTTCTTTCCCCCCTCCCCTCATGTCTCTCTGCAATGTGCTCTCTCATTTTTCTCAAACTCGTTATGAGCCCTGTGTCTTTGAAGATTGATTCTACTTTGTTCTGAGTTGAGCTCCGAAACTTCTGCAGATTGTCCGGCTTTTTTGGCAAATGTAAATGTGCCCTCTAACTGCCTCAATTCCCAGACTTCAACAGTTCAATACTGAACAAAAAGGGAGACGGGCCCCAGGTCCAATTTGGTGTAGAGACAATATGCTAACACGCAAAACTGTGAAAGGAGCTGAAGCTGCGAATGTGTCAGCAGTTTTTCTCATATTTTTGGTCTATGTTTCTTGTCCTCAGCAGAGCTCATGTACACAGTGGAGCTGGCAGGAGGGCTGGGAGCTATTCTGCTGCTTCTCATCTTCCTCATCTCCCTGCACAAATGCTACAAGATTGAGCTGATGCTTTTCTATAGGAGGCACTTTGGCAGCGAGGATGTGGATGGAGGTAAGGACAACCCAGCTCATCTGAAAAAACAAAACATCTGCCTTCTACTATCAAGATTTCCCTATATATATATATATATATATATATA
>CAEGAE010010823.1:0-32395 GCA_903067095.1 Girardinus metallicus
AACAAAACAGAAACAACTAATGAAATGAATTATGAAGTCTCAGGAAACACAGTTATCCTTCAAACATGGTACAGATGAGACCAAAAGTCCAGACTGAAGACTTTTACCATCCAGTTTTTGGTAGAAAGAGAAAAACTATAAATCACGAAATTAGAAATTATTGAGTTTGTTTTAATTTATCATACGATGAATTGATTTATTGATTATTGCGACAGACCTACTCACTGTCACAATAATTATATCACAGGGACAATATGTAAACATGTTAATTTTCACAACAAGAGATGTTTTACATCAGATTTTGCTAATCTACTTTCAGTCCAGTTCCTGGAAAGACGATAAAAAACATTCAGCATTTGCATATTCCATCTGGAGCCATTCATACCCAACATTCTCATTAATTTACCACTTTATCTAATTCACACTAAAACCAATATGGAAAGTTAAACTCCACGTCTGGTTTATCTTCAGGCCAGAGACTCAGGTCTAAGGACAACCATCTATAAGCGGGACCCCAGCAAACAGTACGGCTTGAAAATGAAGACTTCTCGTACATTCTTCAGCGAAGTGGAGCGACGCTTCGATGCCATGCCCTTCACACTAAGGTTAGGAGGCAACATGTCGCCTTTACCGCCGCCTCCCGTCTGAAGTGCTACATGTGCAGCAGGTTAATAAACGCCATCGTTCTTTAATCAGGGCTTTTGAGGATGAGGCTAAAGCTCGTCTTGGGGTGGTCGAGTGTGCCAAACATGAGCTGCTGCAGCCCTTCAGTGTGCTGCATGAGAAGGAGGGTGAGTGTCTTACCTTCTGTTAGGTGTAGAGTTACGTCCCAGAAAATTACAAAATCACAAAGTTCATTTCATAGATCAATAGCACACATAATCAAACACTATTTTAAGTGTTTTATTCTGTTAATTTAATTGTTATAGCTTACAGCTAATGAAAACCCAACATTGCGTTTCTCAGAAAATTAGACTAATGCATAAGACCAATGAAAATGGTCTTATTTCAGTGCAGAAATGTTAGCCAAAGAATGACTAAAATGTACTCAATGCTTGAAATAGTTGATCACAGCAGTGTGACTTGGAGACGAATAGCCTTCAGGTTGTCTTCATTGTTGGTCTGGTGTGTCTGATTTTCTTAAGTTACCTCTGTTGCTTCAGCACCTTATTCTACCAGATTGTTTTTCCCTCCACTCAACTTTCCATTAATATGAGCAGCCAGTCTTTTCCATGATTGTGTAGTTCTTAACATGATGTTTTTGCATAGAAAAATAACTTATTGATCTTTGATGAAGTCCAAATGTTCAGAGAAGTTGGGTTTTGCTTCAGCTTTAAGCTATAATCAATATTAATACAAGTAAATGTCTGACATGAATCACTTTGTGTATAAAGAACCTATACATGTTTTCCCTCCCAACACAAATCACTTAAATAAATTCCCATTTTAACAATATTTGAATTTATTAAGACACATCTTTATTACCTCTACTGCTATTTTTTCCCTCCAGGAGAGTTTGTTGCCCAGTTCAAGTTCACAGTGCTGCTGATGGCCAACGGGCCTCATAGAATCACAAATGGACCCTTCGATCCAGAGCTCTACAAGTCGGAGCATGAAGTTCAGGATCCAGAGCTAAAGGTGAGTCTGAAATAAGTTGTAAAAGTTTAGCTTCTCATAAATCGACATTATGCATCCTGAATTTCTCCTCCCTTCTCAAGGCTTTACTACAGAGCTCTGCAAGCCGTAAAACACAGAAGAAGAAGAAAAAGAAGGTAACTTCTGCAGTGATGTGCAGTAAATTCTGGCACCGTGTTGCTTTTTGCCACTTTCAGCTGAACGGGACAGATAACTAGCTTGCCAGTTTCCATATAACTTTAACCCTTTCATGTCCTCCAGGCGTCAAAGACGGCAGAAAACGCAACTGGACAGCCGACTGAGGACACGGAAGCACCAGAATAAACAAAACTGCCTTTCCACACATGCAAGACCCCAAAGACAAGGGAGACAGAACACAACAAGTTTTCCGGAGCTCTCTGCCAATTAAGCAAATTAAACTGATAGGTTTATTTAGAAATATCTACATTTGATCAATATTTGGCTTAACCCTTTGCTTTATTAATTGATAGAATCACTGGAGAAATGTTTCCTTTTCTTCCCTAACTTGGTCAAGGAATGGAGGGAAAATGAGCATGTCATTTTTTTTCTCAAAATGTGCATCAGACGTTTTTTTTGTTATTTTTTTTTTCATGCAGTTTTGCCTTTTTCTTTTAGTATGAAAATCACCAAACTGAGTTTTAAACATGTTTAATACTTTAGGTTTTTGAGCCCTGCATAGAATTATTTCCTTTTGATTTATCAGTTAGAAAATAAGCTCATGTCGGTTGCTTTTTGCAGCAAAGTAATTGTAATGCATCTCCACTTGTTTCTAGTTTACAAATGCATTTAAAACATCAAAAACTGGAGTCAACCTGAATTATTTTCCTTGCCAATGTTATGCAGTAAAGGATTAAATGTTAAAATAAACATTTATATTTTTATTATGGCCATATTTTCCTTTGAAACGTCGATGTTTTAATCCCTAGATTTTAAAAAGCTGAACAGAGAATATTTTAGGTATACAAGGAAAGGAAGTGGAAACAAACCTGATTTTAGGGAACAATCTGCTACATTTACTGCCATTCCCCTTTTTATGGTGAAAATAAGCATCTATACTTTGTGATCTAGTTTAAAAACTGAGAACTTTTCTACCATTTACACCTGTAACACACTTTAGTCTTATGAATCATGGAGACTAAAGCTGTTTAAAGTTTTGGAAAACTTGTCTGAAGACGAGTCTTCGGTCGAGACTGAGCTGTACGATCATTTCATGTCAGTTTCCATTTTGAGGTCTGAGAGAAGTGCTGGTTCATATTTGTCCACAATAAAATCCGTTGGGAGAAAAGCACAATGCTGCTTTTTCAAGCTCAACCACTGGACAAGTAACTTTACACCTATGAAAATGGAATAAAATGTTTTCATACACATCTGGTTTTCTTTGTTTTTTGTTCACCCTCAGGGTTACATAATAAAGAATTATAATTTTATACAGGTTAGGAAATAATGCTGAAGACTGTTTAGCACTTTGCAACACAAAATGTTTGAATATTAGGTATTTTTTTCAAATACACAGTTTAAGATCTAATTAATGAGAAAAATATTAATTTTAAAGTATAAAAGATTTCTATGTGTTATACCAGTTGATATGCTCTAGAAAATGTATAAATTTCACCACCAGTCATTCACTTGCATAAATTATCCATGAAACTTGCTAAAGTTAGCAGGTAATTCCTAAAAGCTTGTAAAAGAAACAAAATCACTTTACCTGGATGTGATTCTCTCAGCCTAAGATATATAGCATATCTAAACCTGTAAACGTTAAGATTCAGAACAAACAAGGTGCACTTTACAACAACAATCAATTTAACTTGTATACCTGAAGAGAAAATAAAAAAACATTAAAATACAGAGTAAACATGAGATAAATCTTTACAAGTTAACGACATTTTTGGAGCAAGTTATTTCACTGAGCGAAATGCTTAAAACAGGGGAGGTCTTTAAAAATCAATACTAAAAAAGTCAGTAGAATAAGATTTTTAATACCATAGTTTGATTCTTCATTACCTACTGGAGAGCATATGTTAACATCAAAAGTTACGTGAAATAGGTTGTTTATACCAGATCCAGTTTTCAAGATCATCCCAAATGGTATTTATAGCATTACAGTGAATATAGTCTCAGTAACTGAGTCATGAATTGTTACTAACGCTGAATTTCGTTTGAAAAAAAAAAAAAATCTCAAGAGAAAATCATTCAGCAATTTTGTAATAAATTTGTTTTACTTTAGAGAGAATGGAAAAGAAAGATATTAGGTTATTATTTTCTTTAAAAAGGTAAAATTTACAAATAAATGTTTTCTTCTCAGGGTTAATAATGGGAAATTTTAATGTTTCTTATGAAGTTATTACCAAATTTTTTGTCTGTACAGTTAGTAATTTGTTATCAAAGACAGTCCTATTATTATTGATAATATACTTAAAACTATAGTACTCTTCCTTTCCCGCTCATATTAATCCGCCAAAAATCTCCCATTTTTCCCGCAATGAATCCTGGGATACGATGGGCAGCGAAAGATACACCATTCGTCCTTCAACTCTGGGGAAAAGAATGACGAACTTTGTGGGCCGCATTTAAAAGAGCCTTCGTTGTACCGCTTTGACTAATCACACTTCAAATGCGGCCTCCGAAGGATGTAGGCACTGAATTTTGTTGTACACACCCTACATTTCCCTATGCGCCCTGCGGCAGTCTGATGTGACGTCATATCTTTATAAAAGTCGCGGCCCTTCGTCGTCACATCCTCTTTCCGTTGTTCTTCTCGCTTTGAGGTATGGTGGCTCGTCTCACCGCGAACGAAATCCAAGTTAATCTTTGATATTTACAAACCATCTGCAGTTGCTAACCAGGTATTTGTGTCATTTTTACAGAAAAATCTCCACACGATGAGAGCCAAGGTAAGATAAGGAATTCATTTTCTGTGTTTTAGATGTATGTTTCTTCTCGCGTTGCTATGCTGCTAGCTTGTATCTTAGCTCGGCCTCCCTCGTTTTGTAGTCATGCCCAATAGACAAGCAGGGTAATTTAACCTTAATTTATGCTGAATGTGTGATATTTATTTACCTGTAATGGCTCAAAGTTAAGTAATTTCACTCTACGGATATTTATTTGAAAGAAGGCCTGTGCGTCTTTGCGTGCTACCGTTAGCGAAAGCAAACCAGTGACTCCATTGATGCCATGTGTTTTTGTTTTTTTGTGTTGCAATAGTGAGACTTTAAGCTAAGTTTTTAATGTTTTATTAGAAGCGCACTGTCTTCCTTTTCAAGCTGCTGTTGGAGTAAATGTTTCAGACGTAATGTTTTTTTTGTTTTTTCCTCTTTTAGTGGAGGAAGAAGCGTATGCGCAGGTAAGCACCGCTGCAGGCCACCTACACCATGATTTATTTATTTTAAATGTATATCGGCGTGGGTTTTATTTCTATGGGTTAGCTGACTGTGGTAGCTAAAGCTAAGCACGTGCCGTATATTTGATCTACATTTAATTTGAGATGGCACTTAAAAATTCAAATGAAAATGCCACACATGTAGGTCACAAATTAACAAAATCAGGGAATTTTAAATCTTCTCTATTCTGCAACTTAAGTCACTCAAATTGCATCAAAGCACATTGAAAGGTGTGACAAACACTATTGATCACTGCATGGAATAATTTCTACATCTTTTAAATTATTTGTATAAAACATTAAGGAAATGTTCAAAACATTGTGATGGTTGGAATTAATACTAATTAAATCTTTTATTCAGCCTAAAATGTTGGCTTTAAAAAAAAAATAAAAACAGCAGTTGAGGATATTGTAGCATGAAGAACTTATGCATCAATGTTTTATCAAAGTAAACCCTGCAGGTAAATTTTGCTATGAAGTCTTAAAGCAAATGGGTAGCGTTTGAGCGGCCAGTACTGCAATCAAAAACAAGTTTAAAGTCAAGATGGGACTTTCTGTACAACCTTTAATGAACACAAATTAGAGTATTTTATTAGTGGTTCATTTTAAACTATTTTTAGGAAGTTAAGACAATTTGATGATTTAAATACAAGTTTGTGATCATTAGGGATCACAATGACTATTCAGAAGGGACTAATGGGACAGTTTAGTTTTTAAAAAGTGACTATCGTACACCTGCATCCCTTTCACATATTGCTGTTTTGTTTCTTGTCGCTGTGGTTTGGTATTAAATCTTATTTCCACTTAAGAGTTTTATTTGCTTGAGCCAGTTTATATTGGTGAATTATGACAATTGGTGAACCCTGAGCTAGTTGAGCAATGCAGAAAATGTGTTCAATAGTGAGTTGTTTCCTTATAGTAGCTAAGTAGATTAAAAAATGTATTTCACCAAAGTTCTTGCTTTATGAACAGTTTTATATGTTCATAAATGGTCTACCAGAGCTAGTTGGGATTCAGAAGAAGCAAAAAGCGCTGAGTCGATGAGTTTATTTTGAGTGAGCTGGATGTTTTCCTCAAAGCTGCCGTTTGATTTCCAACAGGCTGAAGCGAAAAAGGAGAAAGATGAGGCAGAGGTCAAAGTAAGCCCTCATCGCTGCCAGCTGTGATCCATCTGAGCTTCTCCAGGTCTACAGACCCATTCATCCAGGGAGTGGATCGCTTGGAGCATCTACTGAAATAGTGGCCAAGTCCTGATTTTCCATCGGAGGACGACTTCCACCGGGCCAACCTGTGGATGCGTAACTGGAGGAAGGCAAAGATACTGGAAGGATATCAGAAGTGCAGCTGCGTTGTTCATGGACCATAATACAACTTGTTTTCCAAACTGTCATGTGGTGTATTGAACAATAAATGAACACTGTTAAGTTTCCAAACACTTCAGCCTCCATTATTGTGTCGATATTTAGCTTCAAAGAAATTATGGCACTCGAGTTAGCCCTCTGGAAGGGGAGGTGGGGGGTGTAAAAGCTTGAGGAAACTGGAGACATGCCAAAAATGGTGTAGGTACATCTCCAAATTAGATTAGAAAGTAAAATATTGCAACTTTATTGTAAAAACGATATATTGAAGTTGAGATGTTGCAGATCAACCACTCTTGCAAAGTTTCCTGAGCCTCTAAAAAGGTCTGTTGGGTCAGGACAATCATTTGGTACGACTAGGAGTTCATAAGAGGCATTGACTCCTCCGTTTCATAAGGATGGTAAACTTGAGTACCTAAAGGTTCAGCAATGACTGACTGTGACCTTGACAATATTTTTTAGCAAAATCCATTCAATTGGAGCCTGCTTTATATGGAGTTGATTGAAATCCATGTATCAAGATCTATATTTTGAGAAATGCACTCGGCTGAGGAAAACGTTGACTGTCCTGAGTCGTGTTTTCAAAGTAAAGTTTGTATTTCATTTACAAAGGAAGGTCCCAGAGATGTAGAGTCCATACTGCTTGAGGTCCAGTGTGAGTTTTCCAGTCCGTTTTGAGGTGCCATATTATCTGCAGGTGTGGATCAAAAGTGTTTTCTTGAAGTCTGCAGCAAATTTTAAACTCAAAAATTTCCTAACGTTTTTCTTTAAAATTTCAAAGATTTTTTTTTTCCCCCAGAATATTTTTTGACTTTTGGAGCCCAAAGCTCAAAAAAATAATTTCTACAAAATTCCACAGATTAATTTTTAAAAAATTCTGAGACTTTGGCGGAAAATTGTTCATTTTCCTCAAACCGCACTGTCACCAGGTGGCGCTCTTGTCTTCGCCTGGGCCCAGCACAGAGAAGACGCCATAGAAGAAGAACTGGCATTGTAAACACAGAGATATGGCTGACGAGGAAGGCGGAGGAGACAACGTTAACAACAACATGGGGAACCATCTGCAGCTGTTACCAGGTAACAGACGGCAGCAGAGACATGTCTCACGATGTCAGCAGGGGACAGTCCGTGTCCTCCTCCTGACAGCCGCGCAGACAGCCGCAAAAAAGGCCACTCCTCAGGTTTCACTCTGGTCCATCTTTGATCCCGAAGCTTTCGCTTTCTGTCTTTGTTGACATTTGTAAAGCAGCCGCTTTGGCTCCAGTAGAGTGTTTTTAGCGGCTGTGGTTGTGTTGGGATGCAGAAGGAGCGCTAACCCGTCTCTCTGTGTCTTCATTAACTTGTGCCGCGACAGACAATGAGGAAGAAGAGGAGGAAGATGACATGGAGACTGAGGATCGAGACAGTGACGAGGCGGAAAAGCCCAGCACTATCACCTTTGACCCCAGTCTTCCCACATCTCATGCTGTGAGCAATCTGTTATAACAGTCTTTTATAAAATGTGAACAATAATCGCTGTTCTTTTCTACAATCACTGTATTTATATCAGTAGTAAGAAATCAGCATTAAAGCTTCCCTGGATTGAGATTCTAAATATCCAAAAATAAAAACACTGCTAACTATTAATAAGCTTAAGATATCTGAAAATCTGTGGAAAGTTTTACATTTAAAGAATAATTTTATTTGTCCAGGATGGACTTTCTTTCTACAATCAACATTTCACTAATGCCTTTCTTCCCCTGGATTAATTATGTCTCTTTTCCTATTTATGCCACTATTGCTTTGCAAAAATTTATCATACCAACTCAGCCTTCTGGAGTGTGAACCTGCACCTCAGACTTAAGTTTTTTACAGCCTCTAACTGGTTATATTTCAGGAAATCTCCATCCATTGCTCTAACCATTTTCCAAAGTTTTTGTGAAGAAAATCATCCCCAGAGCTTGATTTTTGCCACCACTACGTCTCATGCGGTGACATATTCACTGATGTTCTCTCACGAACCTCTGAGGCCTTCACCGAACAGCTGGATTTGGACTGAGAATAAGTTATGCACATTTGAACTCTGTTATCTAATTACCTATGTGACTTCTGGAGTTTGTTTGTCATTTGCTTGTGACATGACGGTATAAAAATGTTCAAGGTGTAAACATACCTTTTGAAAGGCAATGTATTTTCTAAATCATCTAGGAATACAAATCTTGATGATGAAAATAGCCTTTTTCATTTTCTAAATATTAATCTGCTACCGGCTAGTTTCTGCTTTTCCATCTACATTATATTCACCTGTTGTCTTGTTTTTTAACAATACATTTGTCTTGTTGACTGCAGTACCTGGGTTCAGACATGGAGGAGTTTCACGGCCGCACGGTGCATGATGACGACAGCTGCCAGACCATCCCTGTGCTGCCTCACACAGCCATGATGCTGGTACCGGGTCAGACGCTGCCCCTGCAGCTCTTCAGGCCGCAGGAGGTCAGCATGATGCGCAGCGTCATCCAGAAAGACCGAACCTTCGCCGTGCTCGCGCACAGGTACGACGCAAAAATCTAAAATTCCGATAACCCATATTTTATCTTCTCAGTCAGAGGAGCTAGATGTTGCTGTAATCATTTAAGTTGTTCTGAGTCACCAGTACTTCAGAGCTTCTGCATGTGTTGCAGTGATGCGGGCGAGCCGGAGGCTGAGTTTGGAACAACGGCTGAAATATATGCATACCGAGAGGAGCAGGAGTACGGCATCGAAACTGTGAAAGTGAAAGCTGTTGGCAGGCAGAGATTTAAGGTCCATGAGATCAGAACTCAAGCAGACGGGTAAGTTTATTTGGTCCCATGAAGTGAGAAAGCAAAGGTCAGGGACTGAATACTTCTTTTCACTTCTCAGCTCAGTAGAGACAGCAGAATCTGATACAGGAGGTATCAGATTACTGAGACTAGATAGAAGGGAGACAATTCAATTTCTTGTTAATCCACATGCTAAGAAATCCTTGAGCAGACACTGAAACCCTAAATCCAGCATGAAAACTTAATATTAGGCACCTTAAAACTTTTACCTCCGTAATAAAAGAATACAGGTTTTAGCTTTCCTGTATTTCCTGATTTAATTGACTCTGGAAGTTTACAGCTAGAGGGCAGTCTAACCCCTACATATTAAATCCAACATGAGAAAATTCTGTAGGAGTGCAGAGAGTGCAGTAAAGACTTGCACACACTTTAATAAATATATGCATTTATGCATGTTTTGCAGTAAAAAGAGACAGATAATTTACTTCCCTCATTGTTCATGGATTGTGGATTGTTAAAGGCTTCTTTGAGCACACAGATATCTCTCCATCTGAACACAGTATTTTAATAACTTGGGGGAATTTCTGGACAACTTAAACTTAAATGGCTTCCTGCATCTCATTAGGTTGCTGCTCAGCTAACTGTGTGATTACAAAGACACTTACGGCTTATCAAAATAAAAGCACTGTCTCCTTTGTCCTTCCACAAATTTGACTTGGACTGTAATTAAGAGGCTTAAATCCTGACTTGGACTTGAGAAAAAAAATGTCTTTGGAGCCTCATTGTTTGGCTCCAGTCTTCAATAAACTCATGTCTTTCTTCTACTGCTGATCTTTTATTTTATTTTATGCAGAGCAGCTTACTGAAAGCTAAGGCTAGCATTAGCTTATTTACTCTCTTTTCATGTGACTCGATGATGTTCAAGCTTTAACCAAATTATTTGGTGTTCCTGTTGATTGTAGTTGGACAAAATTTAGTGAAAAAGTTTTGTGTTTTCTTCAGTGATTTATTAGTTTGCTTTGAACGCCATAATGGAGATCTTGAAGAAGATATAATATGTTGGCATTAATCTTGTCTGAAATAACATATTTTCCTTTTTCAAGGCTTTATCTTTAATTTATACATTTTAATCCTTTTAACGTGGGTAGATAAACACATAGTTGGTTGATAAAGTATGAATATATTGTACTTTTTATGTAACTGACGTATTTTCTGTTGTCCCAGTTTGTAATGAGGGGTTGTTTGTTTATGAACCAAGGAAGTGTTACTGAATTAAGGCTTCTTACGTCAGTGCTGGACCTATGAAATACATCATTTTAACTACCATCCTCCTCTGCCCAGGAAATCATTGAGATTTTCTTTCAATAGCAAGTTCTTATTAAGACACATCTCCATCTTTTTACATACGATTATATAATACACATAAATTGTTGGCCATAATCTTGTTACGACATCCTATTATAGCGACATCTCCAGAAATTAGAGCCCTTAAACTATTGCTCACTTAAATTAACCTTTTTATCTTGTGCTTCAAGTTCTCCTCCTGAGAAGAAACATTTGTTTAATCTGTATTAAATTTATTTTGCACCAGTTACATAAGTTTTATTGCTCTTTGCTGGCTTTGTTGTTGCAGCAGCTTTCACTTTTTGCATACTTCCTGTCATACACTTCCTAACATTTACATCACATGTTTGTGCTGCGATTCATCACCTTCCTTCTGTGTCTCTCAGAATCAGACAGGCCAAAGTGCAGATCCTGCCCGAACGGATCCTTCCAGACCCGCTCTCTGCTGTGCAGCTGACGCCCCTTTCCAGGCTGCACACATCCCCCTCCTCCAAACTCAGAGCTCAGAGCTGCAAACAGGCCCAGCGCTGGTTGAGCCAGCAGGTCAGACGCTTCTCCATGAACAGATAAATATGTATGCCTCACTTCATACCAGAACCAGGAGAGTTAAATTAAAAACTGAAGACGCACAACTTTTTTCTTTCAGACTGTAAGAGTCATAGTTTGGATAACAGAAAAACTGGAGTTAAGGGAGTACAGGATACAGTAATACACCAGTTCCAGTATATTCCCGTTAACCCAGTAGGTTATGTAAGGAAAATATGAACCTTTCCACACTTTGTCACATTAAATGCAACATAAATTAGTACCCATTGTGAAGCAGAAGAAAACACAAATTCTTAACTAATAAAAATCTAAACAGTGTGGCAGGTGTTTTTATTCAGCTGCTCTATGTCAAAACTATGTAGCAATTTCAGCTGCACACATCTAAAACCTGTAATATTTGTCTCAAGTCCAAGTTGACAATAGGCCCGTCACAATAACTAATGTTTCTGGACGATTAATCGTCCAAGAAGTTATTACAATAAATGATAATATTGTTGTTTTGAGACAATTTGCCAGTAATATGATGGTAATAATGCAGAAATACATTCTTAAAGAGAAATAAGCTTTAAATTGTAATGAACATTTAACACCGGAACTGGAAAACATTTTAAATATCCAAAATAAATAAACAAAACAGAAACAACTAATGAAATGAATTATGAAGTCTCAGGAAACACAGTTATCCTTCAAACATGGTACAGATGAGACCAAAAGTCCAGACTGAAGACTTTTACCATCCAGTTTTTGGTAGAAAGAGAAAAACTATAAATCACAAAATTAGAAATTATTGAGTTTGTTTTAACTTATCATGCGATTAATTGATTTATTGATTATTGTGACAGGCCTAGTTGACAAGCTCTTCATTCACATGTTTGCTGTCTCTCCTACTTACAACCTCAGTATTATTCTTACTAATATTGAATTACACACATGTTGACTATTTATAAATTAGGGGACGTGTGAAGGCAGTTCAGTTTTATTTGGGAGTATCAGAGTGAAGGGGGACTAAACAGAAAAACACTTTGGACTGGACGATGTGGCTGAAAAACATGTCACAATATAAGTGTTGCATATCAGTTGATATCTATAACTGTTGATTCGTTTATTTATTTAAAATATCTGAAATACTGACGATTTCAGATATTTTATATTTCAGAAGAATTGATGTGAACTTTCCTGTTTTATCCACAGTTTTTACTCCACATTGCTTTTTATTTTTAAGCAGTTATGAGGCACGGTGGTGAAACCTTAAACTGCTGCTGTGTCAGTTACTCAACAAGTTGTTGCTAGGTAACCACAAGTTACTGGGCAGGTTGTTGCTAGGTAACCAAAAAGTGAGCGTTTAGTCGATGCCACTAACTTTGTTTAGCCAGCCGTGAGAAGCTGAGTAGCTAGTCTTTCCTCTGCCTACATCCCCCAGAATGCTGTGCGGTTCTGGCTCGGAGCTCAGTGAAATTAGTGAACATCCTAACTGACGTATTATCTGTTGTTATTGATAACTTGTCTATCGTGATACATATTGTTATTTGCTTATTGTCCGGCCCTAAAAATCCCTAACAATTAAAAAAAAAAATTACATGTAAAAGAAATTGTGAACATCTGTTCAACAGCTTTGCGAAATATTGATGTAATTTCCAATTGAAAAAAAAAAAAATACTTGAATGAATTCAATTCACCAGTGTTGGGTTCGTTTCCGTTTACAGAGGAAGTTTCACTGTGCCAGCCTGACTCCATGGCCTCCCTGGGTCTACTCTCTCTACGACTCTGTGAGTGCTGTAGTCCACTCATACAACACGGCCCATTATTCGCTAAAGAGCATCTCACAGAACTGAATGTAAACCTTTGTTCCGATGGCTCAACCTCACAGGAGTCGCTCATGAACAGAGTGAAGAAGCAGCTCCACGAATGGGACGAGAACCTGAAGGATGACTCACTCCCAACGAACGCCGTAGGTCAGCCACTCTCCGATTTACTGCTCATCAATCATGCACGTCCGTGCGTGTCTGGCTCTTGTTTGTGCTCGTTTTGCTCTCTCCTGTTTATTTCATCCATCTCCTTTTCTTCTGTCTGGTTTGTGTCAGACTTCTCCTACAGGGTCGCTGCATGTCTCCCCATAGACGACGCTCTGCGGCTCCAGCTGCTCAAGATCGGCAGCGCCATCCAGAGACTCCGCTGCGAGCTGGACATCATGGACCGGGTAAGCAAAGGTCACAGTGTCCCTCTGCTGCAACATCATTTTCCTCCTGTTGTGATGGGATCCAGTTCCAGGGCTTGCCTGTTTTTCTCTCTGGTGTCTTTAACCAGACCTGGATTCAGCTGGCAGACAATTTGTTGCTGCAAAGATTCATTCCAGAGTTGATTTACTTTGAAACAAAAGTAAATGTTGGCTGATTTGATTTTAACAGCTGGAAAATATGGCAGAGGGATGATTTTTGTATTTGGGGTGAAAGGGGAACACACTGTTGACGAAGCTTTTGTCTGAATAAGTCACTCCAGCCTTTCTTCACATGATTACGTTATACATAACAAGGCAGTCTGGTCTTTGTCATCCTGGTTATTCTGTATGTTTAAACCCTGTATTTGTGTCAGGGCGAGTTAGGACTAGAATGTCTATAAGTTCCTCCATGTCGGTACAAACATTCAAATGTTCTGCATGAGTCATTTCAGTAATTTATCAGCTCTGTGCAGAACATTTTGTAGGCATAGGTTGAGGGAAAGTTACTTCTCATCAACTCACTCGCCTCCACATTTACACATTCCTGATGATTCTAAGTACGAATAGAGACCGCTACTGGTAGCTCAGGTTATTATGACCCTCATATTTAGCTGTCATAGCAAAGATTTCTGATTGACTTCATAAAACACCAATAAGGTCATATCCTTTCTGAAACAAATTGTTTATATTACTAGCTTTAAGCAGTTGTACAAAGACGCGGTTTTTATTGTCTTATACCAAGTTGTTAAAAGACAAATAATTTGAAGTAAAAAAGGTAAAGTAACCCTTTCAGCATATTTTAAATAGAGGGCAGCTCTGTTAACTTGTAGGGTGGATGTGTTCAGGTTTTTTTTTTTTTTTTCACCTGAGTTTCTCTTGTTGAAGCCTGGAGGTTTAAGATGAATTTTACAGCTTTGTTCATCAGAGTCATCGATCGATATTTATTAGAGATAACATTTGACGCATATTACCTGTTAATTTGCCGTTACGTCTCCTCTTCAGTGTACGTCGTTGTGCTGTAAGCAGTGTCAAGACACAGAAATCACGACAAAGAATGAGATCTTCAGGTGAGGATTTATTTTGCTGTGACTTCTTTCAGACGTTAAATATCAAAATTATGATTTTAATGGATTTCTGATTGAGAAATGCATAAAAGGAAGGACAGAAATGCAACCCCAGGTCCATGAAGGAGTCAAGAGATTAAAATAAGGTACTAAATGAAACGGTTCTAGTGCTTTGATTGGAATATATACATTTAAAACCAGAGGTTTACATACACTGAATAAAAAGACACATGCGCATTATCTTCTTATTGTCTGAAGTTAAATCAGACCAAACTTTTCTTGTTTTAGGTCATTAGAAAATAATTTCTATTTCTAAATGTCACAATAATGCCTTTGAAATCAGAAGTTTCACTTGAAAATCTCAGATGTCTGCTGAATCCAAAAGACACAAAGAAAAAGTCCAGAACAAAGGCAAATTTTCCAAACAATGGTCATCCAGTTAAGCTGACCGGCCAGACGAGAAGCAGTGAAGTGGCTCACAGTAACTCTGGAAGAGCTGCAGAGATCCACAACTCAGGTGGAAAAATCTGTCAACATGACATCTATTGGACTTTCACTCCACAAATGTTAGTAAAGCACATCATCCTGGACTCAGCTGGACACACCAGTAAAACATGGTGGAGGCAGCATAATGCTGTGGTAAGCTGCTTGTGGTTGACATGAAGGTGGGTGGAGTTAAATCATTGTTGTTCATTGAAGAAAATCTTTTGTAGGCTGAAAAACATTTGAGTCTAAGCTCACAAAAAGTGATTAATCAATTAGTTGTATGATAAATTAAAATGAGCTCAATAGTTTCCGTTGTGATTTTACATTTTTGTTTGCAGAGACATCATATTCTATTTTACTTATGGTTTTGATTATGTGTGGCTTTTATTTCCTTTTTATTGATTGTTGTGTTTTATTTTTGGATATTTAAAATATCTTCCGGTTCCAGCATGAAGTGTTCTTTACAAAATTACAGTTTACTGGTTTTTGAGACTTGTATTATTACACTGTTATCAACATATCGCTTAAAAATGGTTTTATGGTTTGTTGTTGTACAAAATGTGCAAAAGTTTGAGGTATGAATAATCTTACAAGGCACCTAAAATGTGCAAATGTACTTCAATGTTTACATCTATTCACACAAAAGTTGGCTGTTTTGTTTTATAAAACAGCAGAATAAAGCAAACCTTTTTCCTCTGTAATCGCTGCCGTTTGCCTGGAAGCTGTATAAATTCAGAGTTACGTCATGAGTAAACACGGCACCTCCACACCAACAGGCTCTTTTATTTAATGTCATTTTCCAGCCGCCTGTGGTCTGTTTTGGGTCACCTCTTTGTTCAGCAGACAGTGGGAATTGTCCAGAGCCACGATGGATATTTTTCCAGACAAAAGTGTGGTTTAGTCACCAAGATTATCAGAGTTAACCAGTGATTATGTGTGCTGCGAGATCTTTGATGCATCCAGAAATAATAGCTGCATGCTGCTAATGCATTTTCAATTAGGGGTCTAAGAAAAACATAATTGCATATGACGTAATTACGCCTTGGGAAGTCTTGACAGCAGTGATGTTTTTGAAAAAAAGAAAAAGAAAAAGCTTGAACGTCTCAAATTTGATCCAAAGAGTCGCATCAAAGTATTTGAAATTATATATTTACAGCAATGAAAAATGTTTCCAGTTCTGTTGTATCATTTTGAATAAACACAACAAATTTTATAGTTAGGATTTTGTTAGCAAAATCTGTACATATGATTATGTAACGGGGCAAATTCAGTGCTGCGTAAATTCAAAATGCATTTTATTTTAACTCTATTTCAGATTTTGGCCAAATCAGTGATACTAAATATCAAACTCACGTTGTGCACAACCAGTAAATGTTTTGAATTTAGAAAAATAGAAACATGTGAGAGAGGAAAAAGCTTAATAGAGCTTTTATTTAAAGCTTTTTAACATGTTTCACATTTATTTTGGTAAATTACCAAAGCAGCTTAGGCTGCTGCTGAATTTTAGATTTACTTAAGTAAAAAGATGATTTTAAGGTTTGATTTAAAATTTATGAAAACATGACAATGTGATTTTTTATTGGCCTATTGGTATTAACCCACATTTTCTTCACCATTACTTCGCTACTATCTCTACTCGTCCCGAGCTCAGTGAACTTGGTGGCTAAGATCAAAAAGGAAAGTCCAGTTTAAGTTTGAATCCATTATAGTTAACAAAATATGACTGAAAGCAGTTCTTTGTGATTGTTAACCGTACATCTGAGGTTGTTGAACAAACTGCTGCACCGAGACGCAGCAGAATTAACTCTTTTAATTTCGTTATATTTTAAGTCTTCAGTGAGTTTCTCAGCTATTGACTTGTTGCCTGTTTCTCCTCCACCAGCTTGTCTTTGTACGGCCCCATGGCGGCATACGTCAACCCTCACGGTTACGTTCATGAAACGCTGACTGTCTACAAAGCCAACAACCTGAACCTGGTCGGCAGGCCCTCCACACTGCACAGCTGGTTCCCGGGGTAACTCTGACTGTGTTCAGTTGACCTCTGACCTTAAACTTTTGTTAAATGTGTTTAGAAGTCAGCATGCATTCACCAGTGTTTTCCCTCTGCTTCATATCTGCTCTGGTCAGAAGTGCCTTTACTTTTTTATTTAAACAGGGTCTTCTGCGACAAAAACAATAGCTACCAACACAAAGATGGAGCTTCAGCTCTGGGGAAGGTCGAGGCGCTGCACGAACTGTAAAGCCTTTCTGAATGGATCAAATGTACTGCTGCAGAGGAACAAAATGTTTTTGAGACCCAAAGCATTGATTTACTTTAAAACTATAACAACCCTGCCTTGTCTGCGTAAAGGCAGCAGTGCAGAGTCACTGTTGCTCTTTTTTTCTTTCTTTTAGATGATTTGCATTTCACTCAGTCTGTGTTGGTCTGTTCAGAATTTGGTGCATTTTTTGAGCAGGTCTCAGTAGGGAGTTTAGGAATTACGAGACATGGAGACGTTGATTTTGTCCTAGTGTGATTGAATTATTGAATAGTTCATTTTCACTCTAGATGAACTCTGCTGAGTGTACTTTTAAATTTAAATGAATTAGACCCAATGATTTAGATTCTGGACTGGGATTTATTCATGCAGAGCTGCACATATCTTTTGCAATGAGCTTAAGACCAAAACATCCTGACTGAGACTTTGAGGAGTCAAAATAACATTCCCTCTCCTTTAGTGGTGTGTAAAACTAAAAGAAAGGTGTACATGACTGAACACAAACTCGGTACAGATTTCCAAAAACATAGAGCTCTTTGGACTGAGGCTCTTGAGGCGAATTCAGTCAGTGGGATTAGAGTTAAGAAAAGCTTTGTTCTGAAATTATGTTCTTATTAAGGCATTGTAACCTTATTTACGTAGCACCTTTTGAGTAAAAGCAACTAAAAGTGCTTATGTGTAGAAGTTAACAGCAACACACATTAAGATAAAACAAATTGAAACATATTTAGATTACACAGATTTTAAAATAAAATAAAATAAAAAAACTAGGTTAAGCGTATGCAACATCAAATCAAAATATTTTTGGCCTTGTTGGGAGCATTAATGCAGCGTACAGGAAGCTTCTTCATGTTTGGTGCATGAAAACTGATTCTGCTTTGTGTTTAGTTTTAACTCTTAAGGTTGTAGGCAGGTTTGATTCCGACTATCTTAAGATCAGAGATGTAGTCCAGACTTTTACTAGTAAATGCTTTGTTAGGGAGATTATAAACTCTATTCTTTGAGCAGTAAGTAGCCAGTGTAAGGACCTCGGAACTGGACTGATCTTGTTATTTATACAGAATACCTTTAAAGGCATTTCTTTTATCAAGTTTTAGCTTCTCAGGTGTGTTTTCCTATTGACCGCTAAGATAATCTGATGCTCCATGTTTAATGCTGGATTCCAGGACTGGATAAAGATGGAAAAACGATAACAGGCATATATTTTCAGACTTTATTGCTCATCCAATTGTCTTGTGAGTTTTTGTATTTATAGTTGTACATATATGAGAATATGTACAACTGAGACCACTTTGGAAACGGATGGATTTTTCAAAGGAAAAAGATTTCTAGGAACATTTCGCCACACGTAACTGATGATTTATTGTTTAATTTCTCTTTGCTCTCAGGTACGCCTGGACCATCGCTCAGTGCCGGACCTGCGGCTCTCACATGGGCTGGAAGTTCACGGCCACCAAGAAGGACTTGTCTCCGCCTCGCTTTTGGGGTTTGACCCGCTCGGCCATGCTGCCCCGCATCCCGCAGGGGGAGGACGAGGACGGCGACAAAGGTTCTCGCCTCTTCTGCCTGTGACTTCAGACCATCCGTTCCTCCTCTTCAAAAATCGCCTCCCTACGTCCCGCTCCCCTGTCAGTGTCAAACTGCAAATACTTTCTAACTTAATAGTCATCAGTGCATCGTAACAGCTGCAACATGTGGCAGAAAATCCATCGCAACAGAAGAGGGGGTCGTTGAACGGCACTTTTTAGGGTGGATTTTAGGAGGATGGATGGAGTAATGAGAAGGAGATGAAGACCGACTGCCTGAACAGACTGGGAACTTGTTCATCGTCCCTGCATGCAGCAGCTGCACATCAAGCTGTTTTCTCTCTGTACGAAGCAATATGGCTGAAGGTTCACACACCGACACACACAAATAAACACAAAATGGTCGCTTCATGCTTTACGATCTCTACTGTTCTCTTCCTGCAGAGCAGAGTCTCATCTGCATGCAGCTGGCACCGCGATAGCAGCCACTTTGTTTAGTGAACTTGTTGTAATTTCAGCTGTTGGTCTGAGATACTTTATCTGTCATAGAGCAGCGAGGTTCGGCTCAGTAAATTAGAATATATTTGAGCAGTGAATCTGTTTCAGTAATTCACTTATTATTCATTACGCACTGGGTTATATTTCAAGTGTTTATTTCTGTAAATGTTGATGGATTTAATTTACAGCTAATTACAACATTCAGTTCCTCAGAAAATTAAAGTTAGGTGGAAATGGATTTATAATGCAGAAATGTCACTGTACTGAAAGTCAGGGCTCCTTCTGTATGAATTACTGAATTAGTGCACCATAATATGGAGGTCCTGGGTCTTCAGGAGGCTGGGGGAAAAGTAATGACTTGGTTACGCGTATCCTTTTTTTAGAGCAGATAAGATTTTGCCTAATGATCAGCACAAAGAGTAAGTTCTATATGCCTCGTCACTCTTCACAATCCCTTCAATGCTGAAGTTGTCCCAGTTGCTTGTGCACTTTTTTCACAGTTCTTCCTTCCACCTGACTTTCCATTAAGAGGCTCGGATACATTGCGATACGATCAGTCAGATACTTTGGTTTTTTTGTTCCCTATGATTGTGGAAATCTATATTGTAATCATAACATATCTGTAATTTAAATTGTTTTCTTTATTGAATGCATTTAATATTTAAATTTTCTGAATTTTTTTAAAGCTGAAAGCCACAACCATCAAAATTAAAAGAAATAAACACTTTAAATATATTATTGTAATGAAAAGTAGCTTCACCTTCTGAATTCAATTATATGAAATAAACTACATTTTCAAAGATATTCTAATTTATTAAGATGCATTCATGTAAATGTAGATCTGTGATAACAGACTATTTTTGAAATGTTAGATCTGATGTACTTTTGTATGCAAGAGTATTTTTATTTTATTTTTTTCAGGATTAATTTAACATTCTTGCTGATGTGTGGAGGAACCGTGCAGGTAATTATCACAGCCATGTTTTCTTGTTTATCAAAGCAAAAAGCTGAGGGTAAGATCAGAGATGATGCTGATGATAATGTGTAATATACTTGATCAAATCTGCTGAATTTGCATTCAGCAGAGGCTGTTTGTCCCGTCTGGTGGTATGCTTCAGGAGGCGGCCGTTATCTCCGGTGCACAAGTGAACGTCAGATATGTATCAGTGCCTCAGGGCGGACCGTTTTATAAAGGTCAGAGCTAATTAAGGTGGAGAGCAAAGAAGAGCGTTCGCCCTTATCCATTAATTTTGTTCATGATGTGCGGCATGTTAAAAATTCGGTGCCTATTCTAACAGCTTGACGTTCCTTTTGTTGCTTTGGAAAATCTGTGAACCAGTCCTGAGCACGAGCTCATAAACAGCAACCCGGCGATAAGATTCACGGCTTATTGTTTCATAGTTTCTGGGTTCTCTCACGTTTGTTTGGAGCGAACTCCTGGGTTTTTCTCTGTAACCGTATAAAAACGTTAGTTGTATTATATGACTGTTATTCTACTGATTTGTAGATTATCCTTTATTTCCCAATCCTCTTTTTGTGTTTTTGAAAATTGTTGGAATTTTATCATTTCACTACTTAAACAAAGGAGTTGAGCACAGTGAGAGATCATATAAGAACTTAAGAATGTTCATCTACAAACATGTTTTTTTTCTTCTTCTTTGTTTATGGTTGACATTTTTTCAATGAAAGCTTCTGTTTTTTTTCCCTTCACTTATTTCCTGAGGAAGATTATCATTTATAGCATTAGTGTACTCATAATCATTCAGCTACAAACAATTCAAAATTAGGGGAACAGTTTGCATGTTTTGTCTCATTCACCTGACTGGAACAATAAAACAAGAAGCCCACAGCTTGTGTGAGGATATTTGCTGGATACTGAGATTTTGAAAAGTTTCAACATTTCATTTTTACTTTTTGGTAAGTTTTAGATCAGCTGGATGTTTGATTTAGCTTTAGTCCAAGTTGGCTCGCTCTCCTCTTGTTTTCAGTATTCTAGCTAAACTGAGCCAAAGCTTGTGCTGCACTTAGAAATATACCAGGACTAATTTACTTAGGATCTTCAGTAGTGTTTTCATTTCGTTGTAAGAAAACAGGTAGGACGAAAAATAAATTCGCAGCTGAAAATTCTTGATTTGTAAAGCATGTCCCTTAAGATTTAGTGGAACGACTGACCAATATACTTTTTCAGGTTAACTTAGATTAAAAACTCTTGATTTGACCTTTAATTCACACTTGTAAAACGAATTCCTGCGCTGCTCTAATTATGAGATAATGAGCTGCAGATCTTAATAACTGAATATCTTTTAAAAATGTTTTAAATATGAATTATTTTAGCTTTTATGCCTAAAAGTGGTTCAAAAAAGTCCAGATTTTTCATATTTATCTAAATTAAATTTACTTTTAATAATTTAATAGATTAGATTAAAAATTCCGAACTGTCCTGCAGTGACAAAATTCGGATGTACCAGCAGCAAACTGATTGACGAGTCAAACCGCGAATGTTTATCCAGGTAAAACATATAAAAACATAAAGTAAGAACTAATGTAAACAATTAAAACGGAAGAAAAACCCTTAAAATTACTCTGAGGTATGTCATGTAAGCAAAAAATGCAGACAATGTCATAACTCAACATTTTGAAAAAGGTTTCTCTGTTTAGGCCTGAGGCATTTAGTTTGTTGGGCTCCTGACTGTCGAAGTGAGAGTCTGGTGAGATTTAAAAGAAGATTGTAGCACCTTATAGGACTGGTAATGGATTTAAACATGTTTTGAAAAAATAAATAAATAAATTAGTCATTTAACTTTATAGAAAATAGTTTACAAGAGGGAGACATTCAAATGAAGCTCACGCTGAAAGCAGACCACAAGATGCTAAAAGAAGTCCTCAAAACAAAGGAAAACACAATCCTCTCAAGGTTGAAGTCACAGCTGGATTATTCGGATTATTTAAAGTTATAAACTTGAAAACTATGTAATATTTTCCTCCTAATTCACAATTCTGCACCACTGTTTGTCCATCAAGCAAAATCCCAACAAAACACTTAAAAATTTGGGTTTTCAAGGTTTTTGCAAGGTGCTATATCCTTGTTACTTTGCAGACTTTGCGTCCATTCATTGGTCTAATTTTCATTCCTATGTTAATTTAAAAGCAGGAGGTTTTACTAAGACATCAATTGCCTGGTTCCAGAGAAGGGCTTTGCTTGTTTTTCCAGATCATTTATTGCACCAGTGGCTAAAAATGGGCACAAACAGAGACCTTGTGCTGCTTTTCATGTTTCTGTCCAGAGTGTTCAGGCTCACACCACAGAGATACAGACCTGATGGTTCTGTATCTCTGTGGTTTTATAAAGGTGGGACACATTAGTGGAGTAGTGCTTTTAAAGAAGAAGCTAGAAGCTCCTTCCTAGTTCTAACAAATCTAAAGAGAGGTTGCCATTGCTCCTGAGCCATCATGTCTACACATTATGTGATTTTTGCGTTTTATGTCTGATGTGGATGCAAATATTCGCAGGCTCATTTGATGCCATCTAATGAGTCTCTGTGTGTGGCAGAAGAGATGTGGAGCCTCTCTGAAGACTTTAATGTGACGACCCTCTGAGAAAAACATTTCTTGTACCACTTTGAGAGATGCACTATGTGACATTTCACCAACACAACTTGGTTGTTTTTTCTTTCTTTCGCTTTGTGTCCGCAGCATCTGCTGGGTTGTCTTTTCATGTCCAGGAGGAACAGCACCTCCTAAATTATTGCTTTTTACTTGAGCTAGAATTTGGCCTAAAAGGGCCGGCTGTATTGATTATGATGTTGATGTCTTTTTGTCAGGTTTCTGATAGGAATGTGTATAGTTATACCACCACACATATATTAAATTATTAGGATTTCATTGAGAACTTCATTTATGACTGTAAATCAGTCCCAAAAATGAATTATTTACCTTCAGTACGCAGATAGTTTTATATTTTAAACCCTTATTTCTGTTCATCTTGATGCCTGACAAAAGATTATGGCCAGCTGAATAAACTGGATTACCAGTTTATTAGATCAGTGGATGTTTTCTTCCCTGATGGCACAGGCATATTCCAACAAAGTCCAGATTCATCAGGATAAGACATTGAAAGTTGTTCTTCCACAACAACACTGGATGGAAATGAATCTTGAGACGTTGCAGAAGCGAATGTGTGCCAGTCTAACAAAATATTAGTGTGTGTGACCTTTTTTGTTTGGTGGTGGCTTTTATTCTGACCAGGCAGTGTAAGAACAAAGCAGACACAGGCTGTGATGTACACTAAGCAAGACAGCAAGTGTGGAGAACAGCTGTGGCAGCCATGCACACTACGCTCATTAATCATGGATGTCAGCTGGACTTGTTACGGCACATGAGCTGCTCCATGTAAGCGTGACATGTTCGCACGCTTAAGTGATGCTTGTTCATATTCTTCTTCATTACCATCAATTATACTGTGTGTGCAGCAAAGATGATCACAGCAGGACATCGTCTGAGTCTGTGGAAGGTGCTGCTGATTGACAACCAAAACCTCCCAAAGGTTAAACAGGGAAACTTCACACTACTGAGCTATTTTTGGACATACAGACATTCACAGTGCTGCTTTGTGCTGCCAAAGTTTGATGAAAGACACTACTCCAAAAAAAACAGAAACAACAGCTCACTGAGTCTACAGCGCAGTGCTTTTCAGGAATGTTCATCCCTCTTGATCTTTTCAATATTTGTCACTTCACAGCGACAAATTTCACCTTCGTTTTGGGGTGTTTAGAAGGGATCCATCCTTTTGTTTTCATTGTTTTTCACTCAGATACATCCAGTGCCACTAACTGCCTCCAGAGGCCACCTAATTAGTAAATCTAGTGTGTCAAACGCGATCTAATCTCACTTCATGAATACTGAAAAACACCGTAGAGAGGTCAGGAGAAAGTTGTGGAAAAGTTTAAAGGAGGGATGGCTTATAAATCAATATTCCAAGCGTTAGACATCTCAGAAAACTGTAGAGTCTCTCATTTGAAAATGGATGGAGTATGGACAATACCAATACACAGCCGTCCACTTAAACTGGCTGGATAACGAGATCACAAATCAGAGAAGCAGGAGAAGAAGACGAAGTGGAAAATAAAAAGGCTGGAGGACCTCCAGAGATCACAGCTCAGGTGGAAAGTATGTCGGTAGGATAGCTCTTCGTTACGCAGTCCAGAAATCTGGCCCTTTGTGAAAGAGAAGCAAAAAGAAACCTGAGTTAGAGCTGTAAGACGGCCAGTTTCTATTTAGATAATGCAGCAAACAAAGAAGGTGCTCCGGTCAAATGAAACCAAAAGTAAACTTTTCAGCTGTTTGCAGAGGAAAACTAGCCCTGGACGTCACCCTGAACACACCATCCCCACTGTGAAACAGCAGTGGCAGCATCAGGCTGTGGGGAGAGTTTTCCTCAGAGGAGGAAAGGAATCTGGTCTAAGCTTATAGGGAGACGAATGGATCAAAATAAAACCAGTCAGAGGCTCCATAAAACTTGGGGCTAGGTCAGAGGTTCATCTTCCATCGTGGGTTAAAATAGCCTAGTCAAAGTCCAGACATGAATACAATTGAGAATCTGTTGGAAGATCAACTGTGGCTGAGCTGACATACTCTAAAAGACTTGCAGCTGTAACTGCAGCGAAACAAGGATCTACAAAGTGTCGACTCAGAGGAGGGATCAAGTGCACACCACACTATTCAGATTTTTATTTGGAAAATATTTTTAGGAATCCTGAATCTGTTTGCTTACACTATAATTATGCACAGCTGTAAGTTAGTCTAGAAGCACATAAAATAATAAGAAGAATGTGCAAAGAGTGCAATTTTTGGAACAAAATAATTAATGTTTATTTGCATTTGAACACATATATCGCATATTAAATGATTTGTAGACTCTCTTAAGAGCCAATAGAAAAACCTCTATTGGCTTTGCAGCAACAAGAAGCTTCTTTCAATTACTGACCAGCTTTTTGCATGTTTCCACTGGTATTTTGACCACTCATATTTGTGATGAGCTCCAAGTCTTTGCAGCTTACGGGACTCCTGGTAGAGTTGCAAAATGTATCAAATCGTAGATTTAATGGTAATTTCCACATGTGCAAAATCGCAAGATTGCTTGGACGCAGCGTTCAGTTGACCGATACATTTCAGGTGGCAGAATCTGTTTGATAATATTATTTGGATGGACTTTCACTCTATTTTATTCCTCTACACCGGATATAGACCTAAAAGAACAAGATGGCTCAGCGAGATTAGAGGAAGGTGAGGCAACTGTGGGTGAATCACAGCCCTGATTTTGATTTTCATAAATAATGACATAAATAATGGCACTCTAATCATATAGACCATCTCCACAGATTCAAGTCAGTACTCCAAATATTAATATTCCTCCTTCCGGTCGGAAGAAACCTGCCTGTAAATTACAAGATGAAATTAAATCTGAATCTACCAGCAGTATGAATAATTCTGGACAAACAAGAACGCTGAATACGTGACATGTTCAAGCAGCAACTGTGTAAACACGTTTTGGTTTCATTTTATTTTTGGTCACTTCAGCCTGCTGAAATATACTTTCCTGTTTGGGTCAACAAAGAAAAATATCTGAACAGGTTTCCCCAGGCACTCATTGTTTTTTTCTTCACAGTTTGCTGTTTAGTGCATGTAGCAGCGTGACTGACACTGTTTGGCATAAAAACTGACATCCAGTCTATAAATATGAGCTTACATGACATATATGAACCATGTTTATAATTTTCTGAGTCTTTAAGTCCAGACTGGTCCCATCATCTACGACAGCATAAAGGGTCCATTGTAGATAGAAAAATTAGTACATTTTCGCCAAAAAGCTCAGAAATTTAGAGATTAATCTCAGAAAATTGCTAGAAGGAAACCTGGAAATCTCTTCAGTATGAAAAGTTGAACATTTGCTTGAAATTTTTAGATTACTCTTAGAAATTTTATAGAAAAAAAAAAATCTTTCAAAAGTCAAATTCTTTCGATTTTTCAAACGATTCCGTCTTTTTTCCCAAAAAAGATTCCTGAGATTAATCTGAACATTTGAAATGACGCTTAGACATTTTCGACTTCTCAAACTTAAACATGTCCAAGTTTCCTTCTAGCAAATTTCTGAGTTTAGTCTCTAAATTTCTGAGCGTCTTTGCGGAAAGTTACTTACTTTTTCTACAAAGACCCTAATACGCCGCTGCAATAACCAGCTGATAATTGTTTTATTTAGCAAATATTGCCTGATAAAGCCCACAAAAAGGCTGCTACGCTTCTTCACTTGAGCTTGAAGCGTCCAGACTCTCCTTCTTGACGCTCTTATCAGAGTCTGTTATTTCTGCTCCTGAATCCTTAGCAGAGAGCTCCTTCTCCAGGCTGTCACCGTCTTCTTTGTGGTCCTCCTCCTCCTCCTCCTCCTCTTCCTCGTCTCTGTCATCACTCAGGCAGGTTTTGCTTCTGTCTCCTCGCCTCCTGCTCAGGCCATTCCTGGCCAGGCTCCTCCTGACGGTGGACGGGTCCACCAGGGTCCCGCTCGTCACCGCCAGCTCGGAGGTGATGTCACTGCTGGACATCTTCTTGTTCTGCAGGCAGATGAGCTTTATGTGCCGCTCGTCGGCTCCGCTCAGCTTGCGCGGTCGGCCGCTGCGCTTCTGGTCCTCCACGGTGCCCGTCTTCCGGTGCTTCTGCAGCAGAGCCTGGATGGCGCTCTTGGAGACCCCCGTCTGCCGGGCGATCTTAGCCTGGGAAAGTCCCTGCTGGCTGAGGCTCACCACCTGCAGCCGGGTCTCTATGCTCACTTTACCCATAGAGCTAAAAGTCTCTCCTCTTCTGACAGGAACAGGCCCAGTTCATGGTCCAAACAGTACGCGGTTTCTGCCCATTCCAGAGGCTCTGAAACACCATGGACCCACAAAAAGGAAAGTGCAGACAAAGTAGACAACCAGGACGCTTTTATGGAGGAACTAGTGTGTGAGGAGGGAGCTGTAAAGCACACATGGGCAGTTGTTTTAGAAACCAGGAAAAAAACAAAAACATGTCGAATTCCTGTTGGAAATTACTTCATCACTTATTCTCTGAAAGATCGAATGCAGCGCTTTGTCGCCAACTAGCGGTCAGGAGTACGAACGTCCAAACGATTTGCGTTTTTTTTTTTTTTTTAAAAAAGGAAAATCTGAAAGTGTCAATACTTAGAACAGCCTTTCTTTGCAATTATAGCTCTTTGCTAATTACCTGCTGGTCAGTCAGTCTGGATGGAGAGCATCTGTGAAGAGGTATTTTCAAGTTTTATCACAGATTCTCATCTGGATTTAAGCTTAAACTTTTACTGGATCATTATAAGACACATTCTGGACATGAACTGTTTAAACTTTTATCTTCAGTTCGGAATTTGCACTATTTGCAAAAACCATCCACCACAGAGAATCTCTTCCTCTAGGTTGTCTCCCTAATGAGGAAAGTCCTCAACTATGAAACAAAACAAGAATTTTTGCAGTGTCACATCAGATATTTTTTTTTTCTTCATGAAAATGACTTGAAACACATATACATTTTGCACTTTGGTTCTTATTTCATCTCCTCTCCAGTTAATATATTTATACTTATGTCTAGATGGTGATAGTACTTGAAAACAGAAGTCAGATTCCTCGTTTGTGCGCACTATCCTGGCCAATAAACATATTCAGATTCTAACACATGCTGTGATTTTGATCCAAGCTTCTTGTCTTTGACGTTAGTTGTCTCTAATAGTTGTTCTTGTTTATTTAGATCACCTATCTGGCTTGAGCTTTTGAGTATCTCTTGAACATTCAAATTTGTTTGCCTTCTCCTGGAGGTGACAGTTTGGGTCATCTATAGGACTTTGGCAAAGTGTCAAAACATTTGAAACAAGTAGTGCTAATAATGTTTGAACCTATAATTATGGAATCTAAAACTGTTTAGAGATTGCTCCAAAAAAAGTCTACCAATATGTATATATCTGCAACTCTCCCCTGATCTTCACTCAGTTTGTTGGACCAAGCCAGTGTTCAGAGTACGCACCAATCCTACGAGTGCTGTCAAACAAACCTTTTTCATGTTGTTAAAGAAAAAGTACCAGATGCAGTCAGCCATAACCACTTACCAGACATTCGCAGGCATTGGTCCTGTCCAGTTAAAAGACATCCAAGAACATTCAGCACCACTTGTTCAGAGATTTAGATGGATATGTGGTCCTGTACATATAAATTTAATCTTGTGCGAATTGCAGATAATCTACAAATGTATATAAATCAAACATGTGCACCTACCTCATGTTCTTAAAAATAATTGAACTTGTAGTTTTACACTAAAAAACAGTGTCAATAATTCTTTATTAACCCAAAATGATGTGACGTTCATGTCATTCTTCTGGAAAGTCTGGTGTAGCTCTCTCAAAAGGTAAATAAATAAGTGAGTAAGGACACACGACTGTAGAGTCTCTTTTCCTTAAGTAAACATACAGGACTTCTCATCCTCCTTTTCTAAAATGGGAAATGTTTGAATTATTCCTCCTATTAATATTAACACTTTAATTGTGTTTCCCACACTCAGGGTTTGAGAAAAGACATCATCTCCATGTAAATACCAACTGCTAATACCGACACTATTATTTCTTAAACTTGAAACCCCTTACATGAAGAAGAAGCTTGGTCAGGAAGAATGATAAACTTTCTGTGTCCTTACTTTAAAATTAACCTTGAAAAATTACATTCAGATTCCCTTGTTATCACATGAAGAGAAAAAGACAACAGCATTGAAGCATGACTTGTTTTCAGCTGGTGCAGTGAAAATAAATCCGGCAAGTCAAACATCCCTCATCTTGCTGCTGGCAAGCTGCGCTACTCATCTTAAATTTCCTCATCGGTCTGCAGACCCGGAGATAATGCGTTCATTCCAGATGTTTAACAAAGACAGCTACAAAGTCCAACTATGGCTAGCACAATGCTTTAGCTATTTAATTTAAACAGAATATTAAATCTGGCCAGCTTCCCGCTGAAGAAAAGCATGATGCTGCCACATCAGTTTTCATTCAGTTAATTTAATAAAGCATTTTGAAAACAATTTATTCAATTCTATTTCACAATTATAAAATAATTTATTATGGTTTGTCACATATCCCTACAAAGTACATTGAAGTTCATGGTTGTAACATAACAAGTTGGGATTGTTCGTGGGGCAGGAATACTTTAGCAAGGCACTGTAACACACGATTCATTTCAAGTTTATGCCTATAATGTTATAATTTCATATGACCTTAGAAAGACAGTAACAGAAATAGTGCCTTTACAGATTTATTCTTCACTTGTCAGAAAATTCACCTTCATCACAACAAACATGAGCACTTTTTTCAGAACAAAAACATCAAACCTTTTGGTACATTTATACAAAGACTTTTGTTCTTTAGCTTTTCCAGCAGCTTATTATTGAAGAATGAAACACAGATCCAACAAAGGAGTATCACTCTGTGGTACAATTTGTTGTGTCTGTAATATTTCTTTCCACAAACCTTTGTATATAAAAAAAATAAAACATTGTGCAGCTGAAAATAAAAATAAGAGCCCACAAAAGTCCAGTCTCTTCCAGGCTTTAGAAATATTCTGTTACATAATAAAAAAGTCTTTATCCAGTTGAAAATGCTCCATTTTAGTAAAATCACCTTTCAGACCAACATCTGAAGGAGACTCTGTCCACATCTCATTTACGGCCAGCCATCCCTGATTTGCTCTCCTGATGATTGCTTCAGAGACAAGCGATAACGTTAGAAACATCAACAGATAAATCATATTTTGTCTTCAACTCTCTGTCAAACACAAAGAGAGCTCAGAGTAAGCTCTTCTCGGCACACAGGTCTCCATGTTACCCCCTCCCACCCCTCTTTAGGACACGGCGTTACAATCCATTTGACTCTGAGGCATTTTTAAAGCTTGTATACAAAGTGCTGACAAGCGTCACTTCCTCATGCATCGGATCCTTACCGGCAGAGAGCGGCGGTGGACGCAGGAGTTTCACCAGCCTCTTGGGGAACTCCCCGCAGAACAGGAGGTAGATGCAGGGATTGGCACAGCTGTTCAGGCTGGCCAGCAGCATCAGGATGGTGAAAATCGCAGCTGGAGGAACAGAACTAAAGACATTTAATGTGTTTGCACTGAAATCTTATGAAAATGTAAGTGTTGTAGCTTCCTGTATTAATTTACTCAAAAAACAAACTAAGCTGCGGCTTAAAGCTCGCAGGCCTGCCGGGCCCCAGAGGATGCATGAAAGCACAGAAAGCAGATGCCAAAGCTTTACATTCATAATTAAACTTAAAGAAAAATTTTAAGAATTTATAATGATTCAAAATTTGTAATGGTATTTCATGTTCAATTAGAAAAAAAAAACAACTAATGATTGCACAGGTAAAATTATTTATCTTTCCATTTTATCAACAGCAAAGCAATTGAGTAACTAAGTACAAAAGCAGACTATATTGCACTTACACCTGAGCAATATTTCTTAAAATTCACAAGTGAAATCAGTTCCAGCTGATAAAATTGTGCTTTCTATATCCAGGCAAAAGTAATGACTGTCTTTAAGGTTACAGGAACACAGAACCTTTACTGGAAAATGTGAACTATCTTGTCCAGTTAATATTGTTGCATAAATATGTTCCTCAGATATGTTTATCCTTTTTACTTGTTTTCTGGATGGATTATTAATAATGTAGCTGCAAACTAAACAATATATAAACTTCCCTGCCCTATTAAGTCTGCATTGAAATACAGGAGTCTGGACTTTATTCTCTAAGAAATAATGAGAATGTAAGTTTTATGACCAGATAAAAGTGTTACAATTCAATGCGCAATAAATTAAATAAACATAAGTAACAAAATAATTTAATGTAAAAATGAATGTATAAATTGTTGTTCGTTATATGTTAAAAGCATACATGTTTACTTAAGAATCTAATTTTTTGTTCTATAGTTTTGTTGCTACAAAAGATTAAGTCATTTTATTTGTTAAGCTTTCTCAGTCAGTCGGTCAGTTTAAGTCCAGACTGAAAACGGATTTGTTCTCCCTGACATTCAGGGAAAAGCTAAAGGGAGGAAGAAAATCACTGAAGCTGAAAATAAGTATTGTTTTGGTTTTTATTCATATTATTAGTTCTAGGTAATTTCTGCAATTTTAGGTATTATCCATCCATCCATCCATTTTCTAACACCCTTGTCCCTAGTGGGGTCGGGAGGTGCTGGTGTCTATCTCCAGCTAACGATTCGGGCAAGAGGAGGGGTCACCCTGGACAGGTTGCCTGTCTGTTGCAGGGCAACACAGAAACAGACAGGACACACAACCACGCACACACACTCAGACCTAGGGAAAATTTAGATAGACCAATTTCCACGCACAGGGAAAACATGCAAACTCTGTGCAGAAAGACCCCAAATCGAACCCAGGACCTTCTTGCTGCAAGGCAATAGTGCTACCAACTGCACCGCCAATTTTATAATTGTCTTATTATTATTTTTTCTGCCAAACTTAATTTTATTTTCAGTTTTTTATCATTCATCTACCTGTGATGTTGTGTTTGTTATGAAGCACTTTGGTTAGCTGAGGTTGTTGTAAATGTGCTAAATAAATAAACTTGGTCAGTTTTGCCATGCCAGAATTACTGGGTGGGGCTAACAAGGGAGAAGTCAAGTAGATTGATCTTCAGTTAAGCAGGTTAACCAATTAGATGTTAGGGTTAATGTATGTCATAGTGGCATGCTGCGTAAGAATGAAGAAATAATTAAATACATTCTGAAATAATCAACAATACAATGAAGTCGAATTTTAATTGAAGATTTTGCTATGCTTGTGTTTTCATAAATTAACACTTTAAACATTTATTTAACGCATTTATTATACTGTTAAAGTGATCCCATCTAGAAATATTAATTTATAGGATTGACTGGGGGTCCAAAC
The DNA here is from genome assembly GCA_903067095.1 of Girardinus metallicus. NCBI lineage: Eukaryota > Metazoa > Chordata > Actinopteri > Cyprinodontiformes > Poeciliidae > Girardinus > Girardinus metallicus. The sequence continues at coordinate 32,092 of CAEGAE010010823.1, forward strand.
TGAATTCGGCTCAAGGCCACATAACCTCAGGTTAGCTATTTCAGTAAATAATATAAAATAATGAAATAATTATTATTTTAACACACAGTGACATCAAATAATTGTCCTATGCCATTGTTTATGTATTTGAAAAAGAAGTACACTTTATTTTTTATCATTTTTGTTTTGATGTAATGCATTATGTACATATAAACTTTGGATTTTTTTTATTTAACATATATTACATTAAGTTAAACTTATTTTAATTATTACATGTGAATGATACATGTGTTCTTTACTATTTCATAAAATAAGGAGATATATA